>PVIW01009317.1:0-52844 GCA_004026585.1 Noctilio leporinus
TATTTATTTTTGTTCTTTCCTTGGGTTAACCTGCTTTGCTTCCTTGCCTTAGTTGAGCACCCTTCTGTGATAGGAGATTTGTGGAGTTCAATGTTGCCATCTCCCAGATTTTCTCCACTTGCTGTTCTTGGTGTGTCCTTTATTTGGGCTGTCTGGTTGTATTCTGGGCCTGTGGGCTTTTAGCAGAAACAAAAACAAACAAAAAACAAAACAAAAACAAAATACCAAACCAAACCAAACAAACAAAAAAAAAAATTGCAAAAGGAAAAAAGAAATAAAAATGATAATAATAATAAGAAGAAAGGGTTTAGATGGCTGTTCACCCTTAATATTCCCTGACTGGTCCAGTTGGAGCCTGGACCTGAGGGCTTTTAGCAGAGGGAAAAAAAAAGGAAAGAAAAAAAGGGAGAAAGTCACTAGAGAAAGAGAAATCAATATTAATAAAGAAAAGGTTTAAGTGTCTGTTCACCCTTTATGGTCTCTATTTGGTCCAGGTGGAGCCAGGACCAGTGGGTTTTATCAGGGAGAAAAGAAAGGAGAAAGAAAGAAAGAAAGAAAGAAAAAAGGAAGGGGCGAGAAAGTCACAAGACAAAGAGAAATCAATATTGATAAAGAAAGGTTTTAGCTATGTGTTCCCCCTTTACGATTTCTGATTGGTCCAGATGGAGCCAGAACCTGTGGGCTTTACCAGGAAGAAAAGGAAAAGAAAAATTAAAAAAAAAAAAAAAAAAAGGGGGGAGGGGGAGGAGGAAAAAAAGAATAAGGAAAGAGTTTAGAAAGGCTGGGGATGGGAGGAATACTTAGATTGAAGACTGGGAATGCGTTATAGCCACAGAGTGAGTAGACTTTAATTCGAGAGTAGGGGGAGGGTCTTGGGTATTTAGATAGATTGAGGTATGGGGGGCATTAAGAATATGTGAGAAGTAACTTTTGCAAAGGATATGTTGGGGATTAATAGTTCATATTGCTCTCGGTATAATTCAGGTGCTTGAGATTGGCAGCAATCCCTTTCCTGATGCTGCCTCTTTTTCTTGGTCAAGACTTTACAGTCTATAGTCTATATTCTAGCTGGTCTTGGCTTGCAGCAGGGCCTCTGATTGTCCCAGTAGGGCTGATTCTGAGTGTCTGCCCCCAGGTAGGCTGGGCCTTCCGCAGCCTGGCTGGGTTTTAGGGCTGCCGGTGTTCTGGAGCCCGCAGGGTGCCCCCTCCCACTCCTGGCAGAGGTTCCTGCCCAGGACAAGCACCCAGTACCCCTGCAGGGCAGCCCGCAACTTCACTGGTCCCTGTGATGACTGGCTCCACCCCCGCAGTTCCGGGAGGAGGCTGGGCCTGTCTGTCAACACTGTCCGGCCTACACTGTCCCGCCCTTCCGGGGCGGGCACCACTCCTGCAAGCCAACCACCTCTCCTCTGAGTCCTTTACCAGGTCTCTGTGATGAGCCCCTCCCAGGCGTGGGCGGTGCGGCCTCTGTCTCCAGCAATGGCGGGTAAGTTACCCCAGCTACTAGTTCCGGCTCATCCGCTCCCTGTTTGGAGTTTCCCGCAGAACCTGGGGGCCTGTATGGTTGCGCAGGGCTGGGCCTCCCCCCTTGCAGGGGCTTCTAGCTGCTGTTTCCCCGGTGGCCCAGCAGCTCCATCCTCAGCCCTCTCGCAGCCCCGGTAGGTGCACTTCCCGCTCCCCCGCTCCGGCTTCCCGCAGGACTCTTCTCCTCCACCTCTAGCCCCGCGCGCGGAGCCTCCTCTCCCTGTTGTGGGAGTGAGTCTCTCACACAGTCCCTCCCCTGCAAGAGTTCAATTCCCCATTCCCTATGGCATTTGCCCTCGCTGCCCACACTTCACTGTTGAGACTTCCAGTCACCAGGGAGCCTGGAACTGGCCCCAGTCAAACGCACCCCTCTGGGCAGAGCCGCCCCTGCCCAGAGCCGACCCGGCCCGCCGGCTGGTCGGTCAGGAATGCCTCACTTACTGTCCTGCTGGCATCCTCTGCATCTGTGTCCAGATGCTACCCGTTCCAATTCCTAGGGTCCTGAAGACGTCTCACGCTCCCTATCTTGTCCTCTAGCTGCTTTGGTACTCGAGAACACCATCAGCACTGCTCTCTACTCTGTCGCCATCTTCCCTCTTGCTTCCTATATTCTCAGTTTAGTATCTTTTATTTACATTATTGAACTTCTAACTCTCCCCTCTTATGAACAATATGATACTTCCAGAAATAATATTCCTAAACCTCCAATCTGATTGTTATTTTCCCCTGTCCAAGCACCTACTTTATACAGAATAAAGTTTCAACACTTTGTCCAGCAGTCAAAATCCTATGCAATGAAATTCCAACTTTCTCTTTTCTCTCTGCTGAACACATATTTTATTTCAACCCATTCTTAGCTATTCAGTATATATACTTAACTCACTACCATGTCTTTCTCAGTCTATTCTGGAAATGGACTGTCTGCAATGATGGGCTGTCATCCCATCATCTTCCCCATCACCACCATAAATCTGCAGCATAACATCCTGCTTATCTTTCAAGGTCTATCTCAAGTTCTTTCTACATACTCCAAAACTTTCCCAAGCACATTGAGCCTTTATTTTCTTAAAATCATACTCTCATAATTGAGTTATTTTTAACTCCCTCACTAGATTGTTAACTATCTGAATGCAAAGATTGTGTTTTATTTACTTTTTATATTTCCAATAGTTCATTACAGAACTTGACACATAAAAGATGCTCAATTAGCACTTATGAAATAGAACAATAACTAACATCTGTGTAACACTTTAAAAGATATAAAAAGCAAAACCTATGGAGTAGGTTATGCAGACATTTTTTATTACTTTAAATTTAAATATTTTCAAAACTCTGAAGTATAGAGTTTAGTAAGGCCTGAATACTCTAGTGGGAAACAATTTTGTTCTGTTCTTTTTTTTTACCCCATTTCACCTGTTTGTTATTCTACATCTATATTCTCCAAAGTGGATAATCATATTTACTTGCCTCAGGTTATTTCTGCATGTTATTAAACAGCCAGATGTAAAATAAAAATGTTAATAATCATCTAAATATTTTAAAATGTATGTCATATGTTTGCTTCCATATAGAACAAACAGCTAGATAATTGATTGTTACTTACTTTTTAACCAGTTATTTTGACAGTATAATGATTACATAAACTCTAACATCAGTATTTTACAATATTAGTTTTTCATTGATTTTATAGTTTTACTGACATCTGCAATTTATTTACTGTATCTATCTAATGTTATTTATATAGTTTATCAACCAATGAAGACGTGGCAGTCCAGAAAAACTTGTTTTTAAGACTTCTTTTTAAGTCTGTTCCACAGACTTGGAGCCAAACTTACAGTGCTGGGATTAAAGAGAATTATTTTCAAATTAGAAAAAGTGGTGTACACTTTTTTTTGCAGCTTCCCTGAAACAAGAGATTGATTTATTTATTTATTTATTTATTTATTTTTAAAGATTTTATTTCATTAGTTTTAGAAGGAGGGGAAGGGAGAGAGGCAGAGAGGAAGAGAGACATCAATGCATGGTTGTGTTTCACCTGCCTCCAGCCACAGACCTGACTGGAGACCTGGCCTGCAACCTGATTGCGTGCCCTGGCTAGGGAATCGAACCTGCGACACCTGGGTTCGCAGGCCAGCGCCTTAACCACCATGCTACCAGCCAGGGCAAGAGATTTATTTTTAAGCGCCAAGATTCATCAGCTCTGGAGAACAAGTTGGAATGCCTACGATGAAAAAAATTTTGAACTGTCTAAAAGATATGAGATGGAAATGGATTGAAAGAAGAAACTTTTGCCCCAGAGTGTGCAAAAGAGTATATGGCTAGAAAAGATGTACAAGTTGGTTCAGGAAAAAGGGATGGAGCCTTTGGGCTATAAGAGAGGATTTTTGTTTGAAAACAGAGAAGCAGCCTAAGCAGTTCTGACATCTCCTCCTTTCACCACCACCACTACTACCATATGCAAAGAAGAGGGCAGCCCTTCTATTTCTTGTAAGAAAAGGCAGTTATTAGGACCAACGCTCCCATGGAAAACAATGGCACATAAAATATATAAACTTCTTAAATGCATCATAGTTGAGATAACAATAAAGAACTATCATGCAGAAGGAATTGCTAGAATCCAGAGAAGTAAGCACAAAGCACCTGAGCAGGATCAGGACTTGCATCACCAGGATCCCAGCCCTGTAACTGAACATCAAAGCACTTTTGTCCTTAGCCAAACAAAGTTGAAATTTAGTTTTAGTGGCCTCACAAAGCAAGGACAGAAGCCAATGTTCAAGATTTGTCCAAGGTGAGGAGTCTAACAAGAGACCTTTTCAGCAATGATATAGGATGATAAAGTGTTATACTCTTAGGACAAGGGCAGATTAGAAGTAAATTATCCCTTCCCAAGTCAAAGGATCTACGGAGACTCGACACTTAGCAAAGCAGAGGAAAAAGGAAAAACATGTCTCTCATCACTGGCCAGACCTGATAGATATTTGCAGCCTAGACTTACATTGGCTAGGTAATCCTAGAACTAGATCAAAGATGGCCCTCTACCAATAGTGCCCCATGCATCTGACAAAAGCAAATTCATGTTGCCTCCATGCAAAGGCAATTTCATCATAGATCTCAAAGAATCCATTCACTCAAAAGTTTGCAGTACAATGTAAAACAAAGTAAACACACAAGAAAACAAAGCACCATGAAGTGGGAACATTTTGAGCATGCCCATGAAGCCAGAAATGTACTCTACTGTTGCAAATGGCTAGTGATACTCAGCCCCTATTCCCAGAAGACTAGCTCAGTCACATCTTGATAGCACACCCTAAAAAACCCACTAAGTTACTAGTGACAAGCTGAGGTCATTGTTACAGATGAGGTAGTTGTTATTCACAGACAGGTTGGGAGGGAAAATCCAATCCATTATCAATATAATCAACAAACATTTGAGGAAAACTAACACCATGAAAGAAAAGCATCACACACACACACACACACACACATACACACAGTTAAAGGTTTTAAAATAAAATGATTATAAGGCATTTTTAAAGAAGCTATGGTATCCATGAAACAAGAGCAGCAGGCCTTAATGTGAGAAAAAATACGGAGTATTTTGGAAATGAAATCTATAATAGTAAAAATAAAAAAGCTCAACAATGAAGAACAAACTTACAGAGCCCAAGAGCATCCAGAAGTCTCAAAGATCAAACTGAGAAATTCTCTAAGATCACTATTCAAATGGACAGAGAGATGGCTTGTATGAATTAATTGTTAAAGGACTTGAAGGTTCCATCCTAAAGATACACATTCCCAGTAATGGGATTTCCAGAAAAAGAAAACAGAAGAACTGAGTGGAAGAAATAAAGAATTCAAATAAAATACCCCAGATCAGGAAAAAGAGACTCAAGTTATTAGATTAAGTCCCACTGAAGGCCAATTGAGAAGAATGTAAAAATACAAAAAAGCTTCTAAAGAGGAAAAATACATTATTTACAAAGAAAATATATTGCTGTTGACTTCAAACTCATTAGCAATATTGAATATAAGAAGACACTGGAGAAAAATTTTCTAGGTACTAAGGTAAAATGATGTTGAATACAGAATTATATAATCTGACAAAACTATCAAAAATGTAATGACAAAATAAGACATTTTCAGACATAAATGGATTCAGAAAATGTATCAACCACAAATCATAGCTGAAATATTGACTAGAAGATATGCTCTAACAAATAAAATAATTTTAAAATTAAAACTAAAAATCAATGGTAAACAAAAAAAGCTTAAATAAGTATGATAAATCTATTTAAATTTTTTAGTTTTTAAAAATATAACAATTGCAAAAAATTATTTTTCTTTTTAAATCATTTTTTATTATCATAGTACATTTGTCCCAAGTTCCCCCTTTGCCCTTCCCTGCCGTTCCCACCTGCCACTCCAGCAGTCAATTCCCACACTGTTGTCCATGTCCATTCATATATGTACTTTGTCTAGTCCCTTCTCCTTCTTTCCACTATTATCTGCCTCCCAGTTCTCTCTAATTATTGTCAGTCTGTTCAGTGTTTCCATGCCTGTTCCATTTTGTTTGTTAGTTTATTTTGTTCATTAGCTTCCTCTTATAAGTGAGATCATATGGTATTTATCTTTCACTAAGTAGTTTATTTCACTTAGCATAATATTCCCCAGTTTCATCCATGCTATCACAAAATGTAAGGATGTAGGAGTTCTTTCTTTCTGCTGCACAGAATTGCATTGTGTAAATGTACCACAGTTTTTTTGAGCTGCTCATCTACTGATTGGCACAAAGGCTATTTCTAGCACTTTTCTATTGTAAATACAGCTGCTATGAATATAGGGGTACATAAGTTCTTTTGAACAGGTGATTCAGGATTCTTAGGGTATATTCCCAGTATCAGAATCATTAGGTCAAAAGGCAATTTCATTTTTGGTTTTTTTGAGGAAATTCCATGCTGTTTTTCACAGAGTCTACAACATTCTGCATTCCCACTGACAGTGCACAAGGGTTCCCTTTTTCCTCACCAGCACTTGTTTGTTGATTTATTAATGATGGACTTTCTGACAGGTATGAGGTGTTAGCTCATTATAGTTTTAATTTGCATCTCTCTGATGACTAATGATGTTGAGCATCTTTCATATATTTTGGAGACATCTGTATGTTCTCCTTGGAGAAGTGTCAATTCGGGTCCTTTGCCCATTTTTAAATTAGATTCTCTTCCTGATGTTGAGTCATATGAGTTCCTTACATATTTTGTGATCACACCCTCATTCAATGTATCATTGGCAAATATGTTCCTCCCATATGGTTGGATCCCTTTTCATTTTGATGATGGTTTCATTAGCAATGCAGAAGCTTTTTAGTTTAATGTAGTCTCATATGTTTATTTTTTTTCTTTACTCCCCTTGCCCTAGGAGATATATTGGCAATATGGAATATATGAAATTTTACTGCCCATGTTTTCCTGTAGGACTTTAATGGTGTCATGGCTTATATTTAAGTTTTTATCTATTTTGAGTTTATTCTAATGTATAGTGCAAGTTGGTGGTTGTGGTCTAGTTTTATATTTTGGCATGTACCATTACACTTCTTTCAAGAGTCCTTTTTTTTAAGATTTTATTTATTATTTCCAGAGAGAGTGGAAGGGAGAAAGAGAGGGAGAGAGGGAGAGAAACATCGATGTACGGTTGTCTTTCACCTGCCTCCAGCCATGGACCTGGCTGGAGACCTAGCATGCAACCTGGTTATGTGCCCTGACTGGGAATTGAACCAGCAACCTTTGGGTTCACAGGCTGGTGCCTTATCCACTGTGCTACCAGCCAGGGCTCAAGGTACTATCTTTACTCCATTACATGTTTATGCCCACTTTGTCAAACATATTATTTGGCCTTACCAACTTGGATTTATTTCTGGGTTCTCTATTCTGTTCCATTGATCTATATGTCTGTTCTTACGCAAAGGCCAGATTGTTTTGATTACAGCTGCCCTGTAGAATAGTTTGATATCAGGTATTGTGATCCCTCCTACTTTGATCTTCTATCTCAAGATTGCTGAGACTATTTGGAGCCTTTTTTGGTTCCATGTACATTTTTGGAGAATTTGATCTAGATCTGTGAAATATGCCATTGGTGTTTTAATAGGAATTGCATTGAATATATCAATCGCTTAAGTAGTGTGTGTATTTTAATGATGTTAATTCTTCCCATCCATGAACATAGTCATTTACTTGTATCTTCCTTAATTTCCTTCTTTGGTGTTCTATAGTTTTCCAAGTATAGGTCTTTTACCTTCTTGGTTAAGTGTACTCCTAGGTACTTTATTTTTCTTGTTGCTATAGTAAATGGAATTTGTTTTCTAGTTTCTCTCTCTGATGTTTCATTGTTGGTGTACAAAAATACCTTAGATTTTTGGATATTGACTTTGTCCAACCATTTTGCTAAATGGTTTATTAGGTCAAGTATTTTTTTTGGTGGATTCTTCAGGGTTTTTTATACACACTATCGTGTCATCTGCAAATACTTACAGTTTTACTTCCTCCTTTCCAATTTGGATGCCTTTGATTCCTTTTTCTTATCTGATCACTGTAGCTAGAACTTCCAAAACTATGTTGAATAGAAGTGGAGGGAGTGGACAGCCTTGCCTTGTTCCTGATCTTAAGGGGAAAGCTTTTAGTTTTTGCCCATTGAGTATGATGTTGG
The DNA here is from genome assembly GCA_004026585.1 of Noctilio leporinus. Taxonomy (NCBI): domain Eukaryota; kingdom Metazoa; phylum Chordata; class Mammalia; order Chiroptera; family Noctilionidae; genus Noctilio; species Noctilio leporinus. Next base: position 8,224 of record PVIW01009317.1, read on the forward strand.
CTGCAGGTATCTTGTATATGGCCTTTATTATGTTGACTTGTGCTCCCTCTATTCCCACTTTGTTGAGTGTTTTTTTTTTTAATCATAAATGGTTGCTTTACTTTATCAAATGCATTTTCATCATTTATTGATATGATCATATGGTTTTTATCTTTCATTTTGTTTATGTTGTGTATTACATTTATTGATTTGTGAATGTTATACCATCTTTGCATCCCTAGGATGAATCCCACTTGATCATGGTGTATGATCTTTTTAATGTATTGCTGGATCCAGTTTGCCAATATTTTGTTGAGGATTTCAGCATCTATGTTCATCAGCAATATTCCTCTGTAGTTTTCTTTGTTGTGTCTTGACCTGATTTCAGGAATAAAATAATACTGGTCTCATAGAGACCATTGAACTTTTTGAAATAGGTTGTGAAGAATAGGAATTAGTTCTTTCCCAAATATTTGGTAAAATTTGCCTGTGTAGCCATCTGGTTTGGGGCTTTTGTGTGCCAGGAATTATTTGATTATTGCTTCAATTTCACTAGTTGTTATTGGTCTAGTCAGGCTTTCTGCTTCTTCTTGATTCAGTTTTGGAAGATAATATGTTTCCAGAAATTTGTCCATTTTAGCCAGCTTGTCAAATTCCCTTTCACAGTAATTTCTTACAATCCTTTGTATTTCTGCAGTATCAGCTGTGATTTCTCCTCTTTCATTTCTGGTTTTATTCATTTGGGACCTCTCTTTTTTTCTTAACAAGTCTGGATAATGGTGTGTCAATTTTGTTTATCTTTTCAAAGAACCGCTTCTGGACTTATTGATCCTTTAAATTGTTCCTTTAGCCTCTATGTCATTTAATTCTGCCCTGATCTTATTCCCTTCCTTCTACTTGCTCTGGGCTCTGTTTGTTGTTGTTCCTCTAGTTCTTGTAAATATAGGGTTAGGTTGTTTATTAGAGATTTTTCTATCTTCTTTAGTTAGGCATGTATTGCTATGAAATTCACTCTCAGAACTGCTTTCACTGTGTCCCAGGTTTTGGGTTGTGTGTTCATTTTCATTTGTTTCCAGATACTTTTTGAGTTCTCCTTGATCTCACTATTGACCCATTCATTATTTAATGGCATGTTATTCAACTTCCATGTATTTGAATGTTTTCGAGTTTTTTCCTTGAGGTTGGTTTCTAGGTTCAATCCATTGTGATCTGAGAACATGCTTGATATGATTTCAACTTTCTTGGATTTGTTAAGGCTTGTTTTGTATTCTATCATGTGGTTTATCTTTGAAAACATTCCATGTGCACTTAAAAACAATGTGCATTTTGCTTGTTGGGGGTGGAAGTTTCAATATATAGCAATTCAATTAAGTCAATTTAATCTAGAATGTCATTCGGTACCACAATACCCTTGTTGATTCGTTGTTTGGAAGAGGTAGCTGCTTTGATTCCCAGTCAGGACACATTGCCTGGGTTGTAGGCCAGATCCTTGGGTGTGGACATGTAAGAGGCAACCAATCAATGTATCTTCCGCACACTGATGTTTCTCTTCCTCTCTTTCTCCCCTCTCCCACTCTGTCTAAAAGTAAGTAAATAAAATCTTTAAAAGAAGAAAAAATCCCCTATGATGACTGCATTGTTATCAATATCCTTCTTGAAATCCTCCAAGATTTTCTTTATATATATTTATTTATTTTATATCTTTTATATATTTATGTGCCCCTTTGAGAATAACAACATAAAATATAAAACATCTAGGAATAAATTTAACAAAAGTGGAATAAGACATATATAAATAATAAAAATAAAAGTTTTCTGAAGAGAGTTAAACAGAATATCTGAATAAATTTAAGTATGTGCACCTGAATGGATCTCAATATTGTAAATATGCCAGATCATTGTAAACTAACATGTAAATTCAATGCAATCCCAATTAAAATATCAAGAAATTTTTGAAAATATGAACTTCATAGATAGTACTACTTAATTCAAAGTTGTTGCAGTGATGAGGCATAGCAACAGCCAAAAAAAACTTTTTTTGAAGAGAAAAGCCACTATCATTATGTTAAAAAACAATATCTTTGTGGATATAGGATATAGTTGATAATTCTAGATCTGAGATAGTTTTAATTTTTCAGTGGTAACTTAAAAAGCAATTTAGTTAAATTTTAAATCTAAGTGCATAATTAAATATACTGTGTTATAATAGAAGTATTTAAGCACCCAACAATTTTAATTAAGATACTGCAGAATGCTATGGTTAACCTTAAAAAGAGAAGTAAGCCCTGACATTGGGGATCTTACAGTCCATAGAATAAAATTTAATGTATGATTTGGTGCCAACATGAGTGACACAGAACACGAGTCTAAAGTTCTAAAAAGAGTTTTTAAAAAAAGTATAAGGAAACCTACACTTTAGGTTGTAGTGCAAATTTGTTTAGTTGTTTCAACAAATACATATTACAAGTCTATTTTAAAACAGGAATTGTAGTAGGTACCAGACCCCAACATTGAAACAGGACAAACGTGTCCTGGAAGGATGGAATAACATCTGGGTATTAGGAGAAGGAAAGGTAAATAGCCTAAATTAGAAGTAGTACACAAATAAAGGAGATGGATGTAAAAATGAGCAGAATATACATATGGGGTAGGAGGATATCACCACTTCAATAAGAGCACAGTGCATTGGTTAAGAAAAATAAGGTCAGATTATTAATAAATTGCCAAGTAGAGGAAATTTAAAAGAAACATTACTAAATGCCTAGCTCATGTCAAATACCCTCATATACATGATCTCATTGAATTCTTAGTACAACGCCTTTCAATCTCCACCCACTAGTACACCCTGAGTATAAAACAAGAATAATTCTTCTTATTTATTGAATGAGAACAGACTCAGATGTTTTAGGGGTTTTCAAGGTCACATAGCTAGAAAGTGGTACAGGCAGAATTTGATTCCATATCTTCTGACTCCAAACCCAGTGTTCAATACACTACAGCCCTACTGCTTCTTAAATTTTTGCTTGACATAGTAGCAGCTACTTGAAGCAACTTGAATAAGGGAGTGGCACCATAATCCTATTTGGTATGGACTTTTCTTAAGCTTTAGTCTAGTGATGGAACTAGAATAGCTCTAAACATCGAGAGATGGTTTAAAACTGGAACTTGTGAGGCTACTTTAGAATTTAGGAGTCATGCTATGAAGTCCTAGCTTAAGTTAGTAGCAGTGCTAATGGCCAAGAAGTTACAATTCGAACACAAAACAAAGTTTTAGTTGGTCATGGGGACATTGGCACGGGGCAAATAAAAAATGATCCATGATTTTGAACTTGAAAATCTGCTGATCACCTTGACAAGGACAGAAAATGAGAAAGGGGATGCTGACTTAGGGTGGGAGCACATGAGCAAAAATAATTTAATTTGGGGACATTGAGTCTTAGAGTGATATGAATATATTGAGGTCAGCTTGCTCCCTATTCAATCATATCTTGGTATTAATTGGTAACAAACAAATAGTTTGTTTCCACTTTTCTTTAAAACACTGACTAGAAACTATTAAATGCAGTTTCAGACTTTTAACTCAAGTTGCTCAGTCTGTGTCTTTAAGCTTAAAAGCTTTATTGCCCAATTTCTAAAGCACAAATCATATTTTGCACTCACCATTAACAAAGTCATTATATGTTGTGTGAATATAAACAATTTATCCATTATCAGTTTTAGTACACAAACTCAAGTGTTCAAGAAATATAACTTAATTTTTAATAATGGAATTTAATTTCTATTTCAAGCTACCATAGTGAAAACTTCTCTTTGCCATCTCTTCAGTTCTTTCCTCCCTCCTAGTCCAGGGAATGTTTTCTCATTTTGGGAAGAGGACACAGAAGGCCTTGCTATTATTACCTTGATGATATATATCAAGTATACTCCTATATCCACTCTGTTGTCTAGGTTGTAAGTCCTTTTTTACCCTCTAAAGCCAAGAAACTCCTGATTTCTGCCACATTATTCTTTTGTTCTGAAGCAATGAGGAACTCACTGGCTGAATGGGAAAAAGGACACGGGATATAAGAAGATACCAGGAAGAATCATCAGTTAACATCACCAAATATGTTCTACGATATTTTTCCATTTGTAATTTGCATTCCCCCCAAATTATTTCTCATCAAATAGAATTAATAATAAAAATAACATTCTAAAGCATTTTCTATGTGCTAGGACTATGCTAGGCATGTTGCATGAATTATCCAAATATCATTCAAGGTTGCTGCTAAGCTCTTTACCTGTGTACTATAGGAAGTAAATTAGAAGACTTCTAGAAGAAACATTTTCAGCAATGCTGAGAGTTATTCCACCTTTTCTGTGCAATTAAAACTCATAGAAATAAAAATAAATAAAAGAACTATTCACTCACTATTAGTCTAGGCCCCTGTAACCTACCTGTGAAATGTGTCATCTTTACCTTCCACCCTTTTGGGGATGTTCTCCTTAATACCTAGTTCTCTTTGTTGTTGCAAATGGTAAGATTTCCTTTATCTTTGTGGCAGAGTAATATTCCATTGCATACATGCACCTATACTTTTTAATTCACTGATCTGTTGATGTGCACTTGGGTTGCTTCCATAATTAGACTATTGTAAGTAAATGCTACAATTAACATAGGAGCACATATGTTCTTTTGAATTAGTTTTGAGTTCCTTCAGATATATACCCAGAAGTGGAATAGCTGGGTCACAATGTAGTTTCATTTTAATTTTTTTGAGGAACCTCCATGCTGTTTTCATAATGTGTACCAATCTGCCTTATCACCTATTGTGCATAGGGTTCCCTTTTCCCCACATCCTCACCAACACTTGTTTGTTGATTTATTGATGATAACTATTCCTTTTGTTTTGTTTATTTTATTCTCTTTGTGACTGGTTTCTTTTCTTGGCATAATGTTCTCAAGGTTCATCCATGTTGTAGCATGTCAAATAAGCTTTTTTCCTCTAAAGCTGAATAATATTTCATTGTATGTATATACCTCATTTTATTTATCCATTTATCTATTAATGGACATTTGGGTTGTGTCCACCTTTGGCTATTATGAATGGTATTGCTATACATATGAGTGTAAAAATATCTGAGATTTGCTTTCAATAATACTTTTGGATATATATTCAAAAGTGAAATTACCAGATCATAAGGTAATTGGATTTTTAATTTTTTTGAGGAACTGCCATGCAGTTTTCTATTGTGGATGCATCATTTTACATTCCTACCAACAGTGCACAAAGATTTCAACTTCTTCACATCTTCACCAACACATTATCTTCTGGTTCTTTATAGTAGTCATCTTAATAAGAATTAGGTGATATTTCATTGTGGTTTTGATTTGCATTTCCCTAATAATTAGTGATATTGAGCTTTCCCTGTTTCCTCATCATTTATATGGCTTCTTTGGAGAAATATCTATATTATTTGCCTATTATTAATTGAGTCAAATTTCTTTTTATTATTTAATTTCAAGTACTCATTAATCAAATATATTATTTCAATATTCTCACATTCTTAAGATTGTCTTTTCACTTTTTTGGTGATATCCTTTGAAGCACAAAGTTTTCATTTTGATAAAGTCAAATATATTTACTTTTTCTTTTTTTCTTGTGCTTTTAGTGTCATATCTAAGTAATTTTTGCTAACCCAAGGTCATGAAGATTTACTCCCATATTTTCTTCTAATATTTTATAGTTTTTTTATTATAGATTTCCCATAACCATTTAGTCCTCTTATACCCTCTACCTCCCCTGCAATCACCACACTGTTGTGCATGTTCATGAGTCCTTTTTCCTTTTTGTGAAATCCCTCCATCCCCTAACCCTCTCCCCACCCAGAACTGTCATTCAGCTATGAGTGTATCTTTATTTTGCTTTTTAGTTTAGTTTGCTCATTAGATTCATCATATGAGTGAAGTCATATGGTATTTATCTTTCTCTGACTGGTTTATTTCACTTAGCATAATGTTCTCTGGGTCCATCAATACAGTCACAAAGGGTAAATTTTTCTTCTTTTTTTAAGGCCCCTCAGTATTCTATTGTGTATATGTCCCATAGTTGTTTTACCTAACCATTTACTGATGGACACTTGAGTTGCTTCCATATCTTGGCAACGTTTAATCTTACATTTATGTCTATGATTTATTTGAGATTTTTGTGTATGATATAATAAGATGTTTAATTTCATTCTTTTGCACATGGATATCCTGTTTTCTCAGTACCATTTATTGAAAAGACTATTCTTTCCTTTGTTTAATTGTCTTGACATTCTGGTTAGAAATTAATTCACTGGAAATGTGATGGCTGATTTCTGGGTTCCCAATTTTATTCTATTGAATAAAATAAAAATTTTTAAATTTCTCTTTTTAATAAGATTTTATTTATTTATTTTTAAAGAGAGGCAGAGAAAAACATTGATATGCGAGAGATACATAGATTGGTTGTCACTCACATGCCCCCAATTGGGTCCCAGGCCTGAAACCCAGGCATGTGACCTGACTGGGAATTGAACCATTGACTTTTTGCTCATAGAAGAGCATTCAACCCACTGAGCCACACCAGTCAGGGCTACACATTTATTCTTATGCCAGTACCACACTGTCTTGATCACTGTAGTCTGTAGTATTGTGTTGTGTAAAGTTTTGAAATCAGGAAGTATGAGCCCTCCAACATTGTTTGTTTGTTTGTTTTAAATAATGTTTTGTTTTTCTGGGGACTTTGAATTTCCACATGAATTAGAAAATCAGGTTGCAGTTTCTTTAAATAAGTCAGCTAGAATTATGATGGTATAAATTGCTTTGACTCTATAGGTCAATTTGGGAGGTATTGCCATTTTAACAATACAGTCTTGCAATCCATAAACACGAAAAGTCTTTCCACTTATTCAGACCTTCTTTAATTTCTTTCACAATGTTTCATCATTTCAGCAAATAAGTTCTCACTTCTTTTGTTAAATTTATGCTGAAGTATTCACTCTGTTTGAGGCTATTGTAAATGAAATTGTTTTCTTCACTTTTGAATTGTTTCTAGTGTATAGAAATGTACACTTATTTTTAGTGGAGTGGAGTCCTTAAGATTTTCTATATATGAGACCATTATCTGCAAATAGACATAATTTTACTTCTTTTTAAAAATATGAATGCTTTATTCTTTTTTGTTTTTATTTTTTATTTTAAAAGTATATTTTATTGATTATGCTGTTACAGTTGTCCTAATTTCTTTTCCTTTTGCTCCCCTCCACCCAGGACCTTCCCCCATAATGCCATACCCCTTAGTTCATGTCCATGTGTTGTGCATATAAGTTCCCTGATTTCACCCTTTCTTATATTATTCTTAATGTCCCCCTGTCTATCTTGTCCCTACCAATTATGTTTTCTAATACCATTTCCACCATTCTCCATTCCCCCCCCGCCCCAACTGATAACCTTCCCAATTATCTCCATACCCATGATTCTGATCCTATTCTGGTTGTTTGTTGAGTTTGGTTTTGTTTTTATTTATTTATTTAGTTAGTTTTTTAATTTCATTTTATTGTTGTTATATCTATCCCCTTTTTCCTTCCCTCTGCCCCCTTTCTCATGGTTTTATTTTTAAAGGTTCTATTGTTGATAGTTGTGAGTTAGTTGTCTTTTCAATGTTCATAGTTTTAATCTTTTTTAAAAACAAGTCCCTTTAACATTTCATATAATAAGGGCTTGGTGATGATGAACTCCTTTAGCTTTACCTTGTCTGGGAAACACTTTACCCTTCCACTCTAAATGATAGCTTTGCTGGATAGAGTAATCCTGGTTGTAGGTCCTTGCTTTTCATCACTTTGAATACTTCTTGACAGTCCCTTCCTGCCTGCAAAGTTTCTTTTGAGAAATCAGCTGATAGTCTTATAGGAACCCCTATGTAGGTAACTCTCTTCTTTTCCCTTGCTGCTTTTAATTTTTTTCTCTTTATTTTTAACCTTTGGCATTTTAATTATGATGTGTCTTGATGTGGTCCTTTTTGGGTCTAGCTTGTTTGGGACTTTCTGTGTTTCCTGGACTTGTATGACCATTTTTTTTTTTCACCAAATTTGGGAAGTTTTCCTTCACTATTTTTTCACACATATTTTCAATTTCTTGCTCTTCCTCTTCTCTATCTGGTACCCCTATGATTTGAATGTTGGCACATTCTTGTTTCCTCATTCTGTACTGGTTGACTATTTCTTCCTTATGTTCCAAATCATTGATTTGAACACTGGTGTCCTTCTCTTCACCATTGGTTTCATGTGAATTTTCCTCATTTCACCTAGCAGAGCCTTCCCTTCTTCCCTTCTGTCCTTCTTCATTTACCATACTTGAGCATATCTGTCAAGTGTGTAAGCATCTTTATCACCAGTGTTTTGAACTCAGTATTGGTTAGGTTGGCTGTCTCTTCATTGCTTAGTGCTCCCAATGGAATCTTGATCTGTTTCTTTTTGGGCCATACCTCTCTATCTCCTTAACTTGACAGGCTCCTGTGTTTGTTTCTTAGGTAGAGCTGTTGCACCTGCTACATTGTAATGGGTGGAGCCTTAGGTACTCAACAGTATGGGGCAATCCGTTTCACCATGTAGTGGTGCAGTATGTGGGGGTGGGGTCTGAAAGGGAACAATGCTGCTTGCTCAGTAATGCCCCTTTTCCAGACACTTCTCCCACTTTCCGTATGGGACTGGCTCCTCTCTGTTGCCCTGGCCATGGTTCCAAGAGTAGGTGAGAATGTTCCAGGACCGTGGGGGCTCTCTAAACAAATGGATTCTACTGAGAGACCAGAAGTTTCTTCCTCTGCCCCACCTCCCACTGAGGGAAAATAAGGTTTATTTCCCCCCAGCGTTGGAACTAGGAGCCAAGCAGTCTGGTCTGGTGCCAGTGATACTCCCCAGGTGTTCTTTTTTTTTTTTTTTTCCTTTAAATGTGTGGCTGCAATTTCCCTTGGCTGACCACAGCTGCCATCCCACTGCAGTGGCAGTGCTGCCAAGCCATAGCCTCTCTGTCCCCATTCTGCCCTTCCTACCTGTCTGGATGAGTATTCTTTACATCTTTGTTTGTAGGACTTCCATGCAGCTAGATTTTCTGGAATTTCTGGTTGTCTCTAGTTTTGCAGTAGATGTATTTCTTCTTAGTTGTGGAGGGAGATGTAGCATGTCTACCTACCCTTCCATCTTGGCCAGAAGTTTGATAATAGCCATTCTAACAGGTGTGAGATGATAGCTCATTGTGATTTTAATTTGCATTTCTCTAATGATTAGTGATGTTAAGCACCTTATCAGATGTCTGTTGGCCATTTATATATCCTCTATGGAGAAGTCTATTCAGAGTCTCTGCCTGTTTTTTAATTGTATTGTTTGGGATTTTTTTGTATTGAGTGTATGAGTCCTTAATAAATTTTGGATAGTAACGTCTTATCAAATGTATCATTGGCAAATATCTTTTCCCACTTAGTAGGTTGTTTTTTATTTTGTTAATGGTTTTCTTTGCTATGCAAAACTTTTTAATTTGATGCAATCTCATTTGCTTATTTTTTCCTTTTGTTTCCCTTGTGCAAGGGAATATACATCAGAAATAATATTGGTAAGAAAAATGTCAGAGTTTACTGCCTATGTTTCTTCAAGGAGTTTTATGGTTTAGAGCCTTACATTAAAGTCTTTAATTCATTATGAGTTTACTCTTGTATATGGTGTAAAAAGGCTGTCTCGTTTCATATTTTTGCATGTATCTTTCCAGTTTTTCCAACACCACTTATTGAATAGACTGTCTTTACCCCATTGTATGGTCTTGCTTTTTCTGTCATGTATTAATTAAAGATAAGACATGAGTTTATTTCTGGGCTGTCTATTCTCCATAGATCCATGTGTCTTTTTATGACAATATTATGGTGTTTTGATTACTATAGTCTTGTAGTGTAGCTTGATATCAGGAAATTTTATCTCCAAACATTATTCTTGATAATGTCCAAAGCTAAGTAAGTATCTCACAGAGCAAAAGGGATGTAAAATTATATTTGTTTTTATTGGAAAATTGAATAGATGATTTTTAGTTTATAAATGGTCCACCTATTTCTGGTAACTTAGATTCATCTACACAATTTAATTCTCGGTCTGAGCTACTCCCATACTTTTAGTCACAGGTTTTGGAATAATCCTTGTTGCCAGGGTTGTTCCTCATCACTTATCTCACCTCTGTTAGACTGAAGGCCTCTAGATTCTCCCATGCCTTGTGCTTTTCTGCTTTGAGATTGATTCCTAAGGCTCTACGTACTTCTTAACTAGCTGCCTGTCCTGGAATCAGCATATTATTCTCTCCTAGTTTCTGACCTCCTGCATTCACCATCTATTAACTCCAGACTCCTCGCTGATCCAGCTCAACCTGCAGATCATGCCAGAGAGAAGAGGTGGGGACTGAGCATTGAGAAATACATAACTGTTAGAGGACATGAAACCAAAGAGGAACTCTAGAATACAGGCTAAAAACAAAGAAGGCTATCCAGGATAGTGTAGTCACAGAACACAGTGTACTACCCAGAGTCTAAAAGAAATGTCAGAAAGGAATTGATAAGTCATATTTTTATACTTTTAATATATCTAATGGTCAAAACATATGAATCAAATGAAGCCCTAAGTGAGGCATGAAGCACCGTTTTGGAGAAGTAAAACAGGAGAATCAATAAAACACTCCTTTTTTCTTTCTTTCTTTCCTTTTTTTTTTTTTTGTAAATGTTGTATGGACAAAAGAACAAGTGTATGAGTGTTTTCATATTTGCATATAACTCCCCAGGCAGATTCACCCATAAAGTGAGTAAGGTATTTTTTGTTTCAGAACCATAGTCAATAGAGGAACAGTCAGTCACATTACTCCTTGTTCCAATGTCCATTCAAACGAAAATTAACCATGTTCTGAAAAGAAAGGAGGTGGGCCACATTGGAGAAATGAATGGTAAAGCTAGGAATTCATATATAACCAAATCTCTTTTGAAAACATGTATCTGAAAGGAACTATAATCAAGGCAATGCTTTTTGGTATTATTTTCTTCTTTATTTTTTCCCCTCGATTCTATAAATATATTATATAATCATTTATTTTTGGCATCATTTATTGGTCTAATGGAGCTTCTGAGAATTGAGAATTCTGTCCAAGATGTCCTAGTAGGCAGAAGAAACAGATTTGTTTTGGTTATCAAATGCTGCATAACAAATAACCCAAAACTTAGTTGTTTAAAATAACAATAATTTGCTATTTCTCATTATTCTCTAAGGGTTGACTGGGTGATATTTCTACTGGTCATACTGGGCCCTCTCAGTTGGTAGTGAACTGAGACAACTAGGCCTCTTTTTTTTTTTAATGGTCTATTATCCCTGGCATCTTCAGAGCATGGTGGTCTTGGGACATTGTTCCAAGAGGGTAAAAGAGCCTAAGAATAGCCTTGGAAGTTGAGCATTGTCATCTGCCACATTTCTGTTGGTCAAAGGAAGTCACTGGGGCACCTCATTCAAACAGGAGGAAAAATAGCCTCATCTCTTTCTTTCTTTCTTTCTTTTTAAGATTTTATTTTATTATTTTTAGAGAGAGGGAAAGGGAGAAAGAAAGAGACATCAGTGTATGGTTGCCTTTCACCTGCCTCCAGCTATGAACCTGGCTGGAGACCTGGCTTACAACCTCATTATGTGCCCTGACTGGGGAATCAAACCAGTGACCTTTGGGTTTGCAGGCTGGCACCTTATCCACTGTGCCACCATCCAGGGCTTTAGCCTCATCTCTTTTTATTTTTTATTTTTTAAGATTTTATTTCATTATTTTTTAGAAAGAGGGAAAGGGAGAGAGGCAGAGAGGGAGAGAGACATCAGTGTATGGCTGCATTTCTCCTGCCTCCAGCCACAGACCTGACTGGAGACCTGGTTTGCAACCTGGTTATGTGCCCTGGCTGGGGAATCGAACCTGCGACCTTTGGATTCTCAGGCCAGCGCCTTAACCACTGTGCTACCAGCCAGGGCCTTTAGCCTCATCTCTTGATAGGGGAATTGGGCCAAGTTACATTACGAAAAAGTATGAACACAGGTAACTATGATTCACTGGGGGTATTGGAACAATCCATAACAGTCTACCCTCAAGTAGATTTTTCATATTTCATTTTGAACTATTTCAATCTCTTTTAGTCCAAGCTAGTGGTATTTTTCAACACAACTCTTTAAAAATAACTTTGTAAGCCCTGGCCACACCTGGCTGGTGTAGTATGGGCCCATGGACCAAAAAAATCACTGGTTCAATTTCCAGTCAAAGCATATGCCTGGGTTATGGGTTAGGTTCCCAGTGGGGGTCATTCAGCCAGTCAATATTTCTCTTGCTCATTGTTATTGCATTCCCTCTCTTTCTCCTTTCCTCTCTCTCTAAAAATAAATAAAATCTTTTATAAAAACTGTAAATTTTCAATAAATCTGATCATGTTAACTCCATGAAACCAAAATTATGTGGATAATTCTTTTGGGGGCAGTGGGCTGGAGGGCTAGCTTCCTCTTTACTATGTCAAAGTTTTTTTCTCAATAAAGGAATAGTAATTTAAAGTTCTAGTGTATATAGAAATCTGTTCACATTATGCAGATAAACCTGTTTCATAAAAATTTATGCATAAATCAATTTTTGTAAAGACAATGGAATTAATGTTCTTATAGAAGCTTACCATTTAAAATAAACTATATATAATGCTTTGGTAAAGTTTGGAGAGACAGTGGGCTAGAAAAAGGGACAGCTCTGGAATCAGATCTGCATATGAATCCCACTCTGCCATAATGACCTTGAACAAGTTATTTATTCTTATTTGGTATTAGTTTCCTCATCAATCAAATAGGAATACAAATATTCTGTGCTTTCTGCCTTGGTGGCTATTACGGAGACTAGAGATAAAGTATGTAAAGCAACTAGCATATGAGAAAGTATAGCTAGAGCTACATTTCCAAAGTTCAATGAAATCTTTACAAGGTTAACTCCATATTAATCCTTTTTGATGATATACTCTAGTCTATGTATGCTTATTTATTATGATTATATATTACTGATCTTGTAAAACCCCAAAAGTAGAAATTGAAAAAGATATTTTTTTAAAACTTCACATAAGCAGATTAATTTTTTTTTTTCCTGCACTTAGTAACTTGTGTTTTTCACAGGGAGTGCTGGAATCTATGGAAATATCAGTATTCATATAGAGGGAAGTAATGAAACAGTGGAGCAAATCTCCAGCAATTATCAGTATTCCTCAACTGATATAAAAAGCATTATGTAAGGTACTAGTTTGTAGCAGAATCAATCAGTAGCCAATCAAAACTTGTTTTTATTTGATGAACACCTAAAAGCCTAAAATTTAGAAAAGAAACACTTTTTAAATGTTTTTTTTTTTTTCCTGCTTCTTCTTGATTCAGTTTTTGGAGATTATTTATTTCTAGAAATTTGTCCATTTCCCCCAGGTTTGCAAATATTTTGGCATACACTTGTTCACAGTAATTTCTGATAATCCTTTGTATTTCTGTGGTATTGGTTGTAACTTTTCCTCTTTCGTTTCTGATTTTATTTCTTGGGTTCTCTCTTTCTCTCTGTCTCTCTCTGTCTCTCTCTGTCTCTCTCTCTCTCTCTCTCTTTTCTTAATGTGTTTGGTTAAAGACTTGTTGATGTTAGGTTTTCAAAGAACCAACTCCTGTAAAGCCCCATGGACATGGACAACAAGGTGGGGATTGACTGTGGGAGAGGGAATGGGGAGGGTAGGACAGGGGAGAACAATGGGGAAAAATGAAACAATTGTAATACAACAACAATAAATACATTTTAAAAAAGATTTTATTATTTTTTAGAGAGAGAGGCAAAGAGGGAGAGAGACATCAATGTATGCTAGCCTTTCACCTGCCTCCAGCTAAGGGCCTGGCTGGAGACCTGGCTTGCAACCTGGTTATATGCCCTGGCTGGGGAATCGAACCAGTGACCTTTGGGTTCACAGGCTGGCACCTTATCCACTGTGCCACCAGCCATGGCAAATTTTTATTTTAATTACAAAAGAGAGAGAGGAGAGAGAGAGAGAAAGAAAGAAAGAACCAACTCCCAGATTAATTGATCCTTTGAATTGTTTTTTAACTTAATTTGTTGTTATTAATTAATTTTTTTCCCTTTGTTCCCCTCCACCCAGCACTCCCTCCCTCCACCAATCCTACCCCTCTTTGTTCATGTCTATGGGTCATGCATGTGAGTTCTTTGGCTTTACCTTTTCATCTACTATTCTTAACATCTCCCTCTCTATTCTGTGCTTCTTAATCCTGGGGCCTTTCCCTTTCTTCCCCTTCCCCCTCTCAGCTGACACCCCTCCAAATATTCCCCATATCTTTGATTCTATTCCCACTCTGGTTGTCTGCTTAGTTTTGTGTTTTTTTTTTGTTTTTTGGGTTTTTTTTTTTTTTAAGATTTTTATGCATTATTTCCAGAGAGAGAGGAAGGGAGAGAGGCAGAGAAGGAGAGAAACATCACTGCATAGTTGCCCTTCACCCGCTTCCAGCCAAGGACTGGCCGGAGACCTAGCCTGCAACCTGGCCACGTGCCCTGGCTGGGGACTGAACCAGCGACCCCTGGGTTCGCAGGCCGGCGCCTTATCCACTGAGCCACCAACCAGGGCTGTTTTTGTTTTGTAGATTGTTTTTAGTTGTGAGTTTGGTATCTTTTTAATGTTCATAATTTTGATCCTTTTTCCCTTAAGGAAGTCCCTTTAACATTTCATATAATAATGGCTTGGTGATGTTGAACTCCTTTAGCTTTACCTTGTCTTGGAAGCACTTTATCTGAACCTTCCATTCTGAATGATAGCTTTGCTGGATAGAGCAATCTTAGTTGTAGGTTCTTGCTTTTCATCACTTTGAATACTTCTTGCTAGGCCCTTCTTGCCTGCAAAGTTTCTTTTGGGAAATTAGCTGATAGTCTTAAAGGAACCCCTTAGTAGGTAACTCTCTTCTCTTGCTGCTTTTAAGATTCTCTCTTTATCTTCAATCTTTGGCATTTTAATTAACCCGTGTCTTGATGTGGCTTGTATCTATCTTGTTTGGGATTCTCTGTGCTTCCTGGACTTCTATGTCTGTTTTCTTTACCAAAGTAGGGAAGTTTCCCTTCATTATTTTTCATATAAGTTTTCAATTTCTTTCTCCTCTTCTGCTCCTTCTAGCACCCCCATGCTTCAGATATTGGCACATTTAAAGTTGTCCCAGGGGTTCCTATGCCTCTTCTCACTCTTTTGAATTCTTTTTTCTTCTTCCTGTATTGGTTGATTGTTTATTTCTTCCTTGTGTTCCAATTCATTGATTTGAACTCTGGTCCCTTTCTCTTCACTCTTGGTTTCATGTGAATTTTTCATCATTTCACATGGCCTAGCCTTCACTTCTTTCTTTCTGCATTTGTTGTATCTAAGCATATCTGTCAAGTCTGTGAGCATCATAATCACCAGCATTTTGAGCTCTGCATCTATTAGGTTGCCTGTCTTTTCATTGTTCAGTTCTCCCACTGGCTCCTTGATCTGCTTTCTCTTTTGGGCCATAATTCTCTGTCTCCTCAACTTGACAGCTTTCTCTGTTTGCCTCTGTGTCTTAGGTAGTTCTGTCACACTTATTATTAAATGTTTTAAAAGAGTAGGATTTCTTTGCAATTGTGCATCTTCTGCTAGAGGTAATGACCAACTATCTTTGTCTTCTTTTTTATGTTTTAAGCTATTAAATGGTTTGTTTTTTCAGTTATATTCTTATCCTTCCTCCCATTTACTAATTATTTTTTCCAAACTTATTCTACTTCTGATAACTGCTTTTAGCCTTCTAATTTTCATGTTAATATTTGACCACTGACAGTCTGATTTTCCAATACAGTGTACGATCTAAACTTTATTCCATTTGATATTCATAGTTTTGAGATGACACCTTATACTTCCAATCTATGTCTATACATTCTGTACATACTAACTAATTTTATTCTGTGCACTTTATAATATTCTGTGCATAATATAATAATGGGAATATATCAAATCATATTGCTTTTTCCACTTTACTTTTTCTAGTTGTGATAATGAAGTTTAAAAATTACTAAATATTTACTATGACTAGAATATCAGTCACACTGTCTGATTTCTAATACATGCATAAATAGGTTAAGTAATTTGTTTTGAAGAAAATATTTTAATTGGGAAAAATCTTATAGGCAAAGCATTAATTAGTTCTTTTTTTTCTTTTGTTTTGTTCTTGTTCAATGACCAAATCTTAATTTTTATTTGAATTTACGATACATATTCAATGCTATGACTTCAACAAATTTAAATACATGAAAAATTAACATTAAAAAATGTAATGCATTTATTTTGTGTTTAAATATTATATTGTTTATGCTATTACAGTTTTCCTACTTTTTTCCCTTCAGCCCCCCACTTCCATAATCAGTACCCTCACCATTGTCCATGTCCATGGATCCTTCATATATATTCTTTGACTAATCCCTTCATTTTCTTTCAGTTAGTCCTCATCTTCCCTTACCCCTCTTATAGCTTGACAGTCTGTTCCATAGTTCTATGCCACTGGTTCTATTTTAAGTTCATTAGTATATTTTGTTCATTAGATTCCTCTTATAAGTGAGATCACATGATATTTGTCTTTAGCTGATTGGGTTATTTCACTTAGCATAATTCTAACATATTAAGTTTCTAATAATGCTTTATTTGTCACAGTCCTTTAAAATACTAATTTATATACATTATTATCTTGAAGGTATTTTGTCTTTTATTTATTTTTAAAAATATTTTTTATGCATTATTTTCAGAGAGAAGGGCCAGGAGGGAGGAACAAAGGGAGAGAAGCATCAATGTATGGTTGGTTGCCTTTTGCCTGCCTCTAGCTATAGACCGAGTGAGGCCCCTGTGGGCTTAAGGCCAAGTTGGGGTTGCTGTTGGCAGATGGACCCTTTGCTTATTGCAGCACACTTTTAGACCAGCATGATTGTGGGGTGCAAAAGCTGTTTGCCTTGGGGGTTAATTGCCCTTAGGAGACAAAGCATGTGTGGGGTGGTGGCCTCAGTGTTCATCATCTCGAGTTGATTTCTGTGGTCTAGAAATCAGGTTGCAAGCCAGGTCTTTAGAAAGGGTCTTTTTGGCTAGAGCCAGCCTCTAGTGAGCCCAGCAGCCTGGAGGGCCTGCATCCTACACAATGGATAAAATATGGTATATTATGGGAACTAGTCACTTTGGGTCAAGCTGGGCCACTCACAGGGCCTGGTGGTCCAAACTGGCTAATCACTGTGGGGAGGGAAAGGGAGGCATGAGGCAGATACCTAGAGAGGGATATGTCTGGCAGTCCCCTAACCCTAACCTGAGCTGTCAAGGTGTGTGGTGGGCAGGAACCAAATGGCCTAGGGTGGGGCACAACCCATGTCCCTTCCAGGGTGTTGCTTTCTTCCCCCATGTCATGGGGAATCCTTTTGCCTGGGAGCTTGTTCTTAGGAAGGTCCCAAAGTGGCCCCAGGCAAGTGCTCCCACCCCACTGGCCTGGTTACAGGGCTCATTTGTGGGTAGAGAGCCATCCCCTGCCTCCTGTTAACTATTTTGCACTCTTAACACCTGCCAATAAAGATGGTCTACACTGAAAAAAAAAAAAAAAAAAAAAAAGCCAGGTCTCTTCAGGGCTAGAGACCTGGCTTACAACCTGGTTATGTGCCCTGACTGGGGAATTGAACCAGTGACCTTTGGGTTCGCAGGCCAGTACCAATCAACTGAGCATACCAGCCAGGGCAGGCATTTTATCTTTTAACAAAGTAGGCCTCATATAATAATCATAACAGTATATAGTTAACATTTATTAAACATTGCATATGTGTTAAGTACTGTAGTAAATACTTTGCAGGTATTATCTCATTTGATTATCATAAATTAATAAAATAGGTACAAAATCAAGACTAGAACACAGGCCTATTTGACTCAATGGCCACATGGTGAACCATGATGCTATTTTGACTCTGATAATGTGTATCCATGACCCAAAATGATCACTTGGCAAACTTGAGACAAAGTGTTATTTGTATGAGTGTAAACCTAAAGAGTAATTCTAAAATATATAATAGTATGAATGTATATACTCTTTAAAGTTCATATGCTTTATGTTAATGTATTTGTAAACATGCTATTATTGAATTTTTATTTAGAATTTGCCAATTGTTTCTCCAATTTGATAAGGAGTAAATATGAAACAAGCTGTGGCCAATTTCAATAAGATCTGGCTTACAAAGTAAACAGAACAGATGGAATTGTGAGGCCAAGTACTAAAGTTCACCAGTAAGAGACAGAATAAAACATATCAACTTAATACAACATAGAAATAATATCTGAAAAATTATAACCTGCTCTTAAAGTACAAGCCTGTAATTTTTAGAAATATAAAATTTTGACTACTCCATATTTGTCTTGAGTCAAATTCTTCATTCTCTAAAATATAAATGCATCATATGCATGTATGTTTTATTTCAGGAAATACATAAGGTCATTTTTACTGTGCATCAAACAATTTTCAGTAATTTAAAATGACCAATCCTTATAATGTAATTAAGTTGACATGCTATGATGTGTCATCCTTGTATACCAGGTTTTAAAAGACTTAGTTTTCTAAATATGTAACTTAAGAAATTTTAACTATTATTCAAAAATGAGATACTTACAGACAATGTATGTATTCTATATGGTACATATAAAGTATGTCCCAAAAATGTCTATCCATTGTTAATATAATGAGAACAGTAGCACAACATCAATGTAATTTGGCAGCCAAGGAGAATAGACTGGAATGCACATGTGTGAACAATGAAAACTTCACTATATTAGTCAGTGGAGGCAGTAGACACCACTGAGTGAGCGTGTGTACTATGTGGCTGTCACAATCAAAATGACTAAGCTAGTAGAGCAATAAATCTGCATCAAATTTTGTATTAAGCTTGAACATTACTCCTTGGAAACTATTCAAGTGATTCTATGTGGCTGTCACAATCAAAATTACTAATCAAATAGAATAATGAATCTGCATCAAATTTTGTATTAAGCTTGAATATTACTCCTTGGAAACTATTCAAGTGATTCTTGGTCACAGCCAAGGGCAATTGGTGATGGGCATCTTCCTCTTGACAATGCAACACTCGTGCATCATGCCTTGGGCACAATTTCTTGGCAAAACATCAAATTACTCAGATGACTCAGCTCTGCTACAACAGTGCCCTGAAACTTCTGGCCTTTCCCAAACCTAAAATTACCTTTGGGAAGGGAAGAGATTTCAGACCATTTATGAAATTCAAGGAAATAGGATGGAGCAAATGATGGCAATTAGGAGAACTGTGTGAGATCCCAACATGCCTACTTTCAAGGCAACTGAGGCATCATTGGCCTATGTACAATGTTTCTTGTATTTTCTTCAATAAATATATCTATTTTTCATAGTATGTGGCTGGATATTTTCTGGACAGACCTCATATATTCTTTCCTTTATGAAAATATCCTGATACTTCCAGCCAAGATGAAGGCATAGGTAAACAGCTCACCTTCTCATACAACCACATCAAAATTAAAACTAAAATCTAGAACAACCATCACTCAGAGCCCTCAGAAATCAAGTTAAATGGAAGCCCAACAACTATGGAATTAAAGAAACCACATCCATCCAGACTGATGGAGGGGCAGAGATGCTGAATGGGTTCCACACAAAAATATAGTGGATAAAAATTCAGGAGGGGTATCTCAGGAGTGAAGAATCCCAGCCCCACAGCAGGCCCACAAGCCCAGGGTTCTGGTTGCAAGAAGATAAGTTCCCATAAATTATAGCTGCAAAAACCAGTAGGGATTGAATCAGTAGAAGGAAGTGCTGGAATCCCAAGCATTTCCTCTTAAAGAGCCTACACTTGGACTTACTCAGACTTACTCCCTCTGAGCTTGAGTTCCTGGGTAGCAGCTTGAAAGGCACTGGTGGCATACAGAAAGGAACTGAAATGTGTGACATCAAGGCAAGATCTGGGGGACAGTTTTCTCCCAGACAGAAAGACAGGCAGAGGCCATTGTTTCTTTTCTCAACCCTCTACCAAGAGAGCCACAGACTAGCAGTCAGGTGCCATTTCTGATACTCCATCAATTAACATTTTTTGCCCTTCCCTGGATATCTCCTGGGTCTCTGTCCCACCCAACCTATGGGCCCACCAATGTCAATAGGGAGAAACTAAAGTGTCTGCTGGGAAATAGCTTCTTCCTGGACAAAACTCCAGAGGCCAAATGAGGCATTGTCCCTTTTCTGAGCCCTCCCCCACACAGTGCCACAGAGCAGCAATACTATATCTGAGATGCCCATCAATCTGATTCACATAGGTTGCCCCATCCTGGTAATTACCTAAGGTTCTGCCTCATCCAATTTACCAGTGTACTTTTCTACTGTAGGCCAGGCTACTAAGACAGGGAGTCAAAATAGCTCTACCTAATACATAGAAACAAACACAAGGAGGCTGCCAAAATGAGGACACAGAAAAACATGGCCTAAATCAAAGAACAGAACAAAATTCCAGAAACAAAGAACTAAACAAAATGGAGATAAGCAATCTATCAGATGCAGAGTTCAAAGATGCTCAAGGGACTTAGTGATGACCTCAACAGCATAAAAAAGACCCAATCAGAAACAAAAAACTTACTAATTGGAAAAAAAGAAAAATTTACAGGGAAACAAAAGTAGAGTGAAACCAATGCACATGGACAACAAGGTAGGGATAGACTGTGGGAGAGGGGAAGGGGGACAGAGAAGAGCCATGGGGGGAAATTGTAATACAATTGTAATACAACAACAGTAAATTAATTTTTAAAAAAGTAGACTGAATGAAGTTGAGACCCAAATCAATGTTTTGGAATGTAAGGAAGTAAAAACAACCTATCAGAACAACAAAAAGGAAAAAGAATCCAGAATAACAAGGATAGTGTAAAGAGCCTCTGGGACAACTTCAAGCATTCCAATATTTGCATCATAGGGATGCCAGAAGGAGAAGAGAAAGCAAGAAATCAGAAATCTATTTGAAGAAATAATAAAAGGAAACTTCCCTAATTAGGGGAAGGAAATAAGACATGCAAGTCCATTGAAGCACAGAGAGTCCCAAACAAGATGGATGCAAAGAGACCCACACCAAGACACATCATATTTAAAATGCCAAG
This sequence comes from Noctilio leporinus, assembly GCA_004026585.1. Lineage (NCBI taxonomy): Eukaryota > Metazoa > Chordata > Mammalia > Chiroptera > Noctilionidae > Noctilio > Noctilio leporinus. Next base: position 29,451 of record PVIW01009317.1, read on the forward strand.
TGTTAAAGATAAAGAGAGATTCTTAAAAGCAACAAGAAGAAAGCAGTTAGTTACCTATAGAGGAGCTACCATAAGGTTGTCAGCTGATTTCTCAAAAGAAACTTTGCAGGATAGGAGGGATTGGCAAGAAATATTCAAAGTGATGAAAAGCAAGGACCTACAGCCAGGATTCTCTACCCAGTAAAGCCATCATTTAGAAACAAAAGAGCTTTCCAGACAAAACAAAAAAACAAACAAAAAATCCCCCAAAAAAACTAAAGGAGTTGATCATCACCAAACCATTATTATATTTAATGTTAATAGGACTTATTTAAAGGGAAAAAAAGATTAAAATTACAAACAATAAAATAAATGCATATGAATTGATAATTGAATCTAAAAAACAAACTAAGCAAACAAGACCAGAGACAGAATCATAAATATAGATAACATGTTGATGGTTGCCAGATGAAAAGTCTGTGTGAGGAATAAGGGAAGAGATGAAGGGATTAAGAAGTACAAATTGATAATTACAGAATAGCCATGGGGATGAACAAAACTAGGGATTGCCTGAGGGATTAGGGGGTACTGGAACCAGGGAAGCAAAGGGTAAAAACTGGGACAACTATGATAGCATAATCAATACTATTTCTTAAAGATTGTATTTATTATTTTTAGAGAGAGGGGAAAGAGAGGCAGAGAGAGAGAGAGAGAGAGACATCAATGTATGGTTGCCTTTCAACTGCCTCCAGCTATGAACCTGGCTGGAGACCTGGCTTGCAACCTGGTTATGTGCCCTGGCTGGAGAATCAAACCAGCGACTTTTGGGTTCACAGGCTGGCACCTTACCCACTGCACTACCAGCCAGAGCAATAAAATATAATTTAAAAAAGAAAAAAGATTCACTAAAATTGTGAAAATTATTTTCTCAAGTTTTGAAGCATAATGTAATTTTTCTTATCTACATTTCTCAGATATTTATATCATTGAATGATATTAATTTTTATATCTCTCTGACATATGAATGAGTTTATAAATATAAAAAGATTGCAGTCCCATTTGTTTTATTATCCATTAATTGATATTAATAGATAATATTTATATTAAATTCTAGCTCAGAAAGTTTTCCACTATTGTAATTAGCTCTATTTTTTATAGAAATCTTTCAAGTTAATTCAATTTCAGGATGTTTCATTAAAGTATTTAGATAATCTCTGGTATCATTAACATTTATTATTATTTTTTATTTATTTATTATTTCCATAGAAAGGGGATGGGAGAGAGGCAGAGGCAGAGACAGAGAGAAACTCCAATGTATGGTTGCTTTTCACCTGTCTTCAGCTAAGGACCTGGCTTGGGGACCTGGCTTACAACCTGGTTATGTGCCGTGACTGGGGAATCAAACCAATGACCTTTGGTTTTGCAGGCCGGCACCTATCCACTGAGCCACCAGCCAGGACCTCATTAATATTTAAAAATTATCAGTGAAGGAGTAATTTGGCAACACAGTATTTATAACTTTAAATTATAAATTATTTTCAACTATTATACTTCTAAAAATCAGCTAGAATTTTTAAAAACAAATTGCAGTTAGTAAAATTTTATAAAAATGTTTTCTATATTGCAGATATTGAAGCAGAAAGACATAACAAAAAGCAAAAACAAAGAAATATCACCAAACAGGTAACTATTTTGCTAAATCACTGCATTTTGCAATACAAAATTTAGGCTATAGACACTGTCAGTAGTATTAATTCAGCCTACTCAGACTTTTTATGCAAGTAATTCTTGACTATTGCTTCTGTTCTTATTTTTTTCATTCTCACTAAGTGTTTTTTGTTGATTCATTAAACAAATATTTACTCATTTCACTTTGAGAAGATAAGAGTATTATTAAGCCCAAGCATTCTCATAAGCTATGACCTATCTGAGGTTTTAAATATTAAAACAAAAAGAACAGAGGCCAGGCTGGCTTATGACATTACAGATGCTTATTAAACTTTATTAACATCCTGATGTCTTCTGACATTTTGGAAATAGAGGATTCAACATTCCATGTCTAGTCTCAATCCAGCAACCAGCATAACTCTATAAGTGTAAGTCATTTCAAATCTCTCCTGTACCGTAGTGGCTTCCCATCTCACTCAGAGTAAAACCAGTGTCTTGCTTATTAGACTCTGTGGTCTGTAGCAGTATTATCTTTGACATCATCTTACTACTATCCCCCTCACTCATACCATTCTAGACACATTGGCTCTGTGCTGTTCCTCTTAAACTCCAGGTATGTGCTCACCTTTCTGTTCTTTCTCTTGGAATGTCCTTGAACCCAGATATCCATGTGGCTCCCTTCTCTCACCTCCTTAAGATCCTTGCTCAAATGTAATCTTTTTGGAGGATCTGAACATATTGTAAATTTTCAATATTCTAAAATTGCAAACCCTGTTACAACACCCTCTATCTTCCTTCCCTGTTGTATTTTATTCGGTCAGAATTATCACTGTATACAACATACTTTTTTGGCTTTTTAATTTAATTGTTGCTGTATTACATCCATCCCCTTTTTACTCCCCTCTGTTCCCTTCCCCACCCACCCACTACCCTCCATAGTCAATCCCACTTGTTGTCAATGTTCTTCCATACTAGTTCCTTAACTAAACTGCTCCCCTTCTTTAGCTCCACCTCCCCCTTTCCCCCTCCCCTCTGCCCACTGAAGGTCTATTTATTGTATTCATGTATCTGGTTCTGTTTTGCTTGTTTGTTTGTTTTGTTCATTATTACCCTGTAATGGGTGAGATCATATGGTATTTGTCTTTCACTGACTGGCTTATTTCGCTAGGCATAATACTGTCCAGTTCCATCTGGACAGTATTGCAAAGGGTAGGAGTTCCTTCTTTATTTCTGACACAGCATACTTTTTTATGTTTGTTGTCACATTCCCTTCATTAGCATATAAACTCCATGAGAGCAGGGTTTATTGTCTGTATTGTTCACTGCAATTATCCCAGCAACTAGAACAGTGCTGGGCACATAGTAGGTACTCAAGAAATGTTTATTCATTTAATGAGTAAATATTAAATCAAAATTAAAGAAATAAACTTTGAAAAATGTTTATATAAATAAAAAACTTCATTACTTAAGGCAACATTTTCTAAACTGCTTCAAATTTAGCTTGTCTTCATTACCATAACCATCACATCCCATAATTAACAGTGGGATTATTATCTTGCAGGAATACAAGTGACCTTGGCATAAACCTCAGTTTGTCCTTGGTGGAGATTGAAGGGATATTATTAGCTTTATCAGTTCATCTTGCTTTCCCTTATAGGCCCTTAATATCTTGTCATATGCACTGCCTGCCCAAGAAGATCTGAGAGATATAGTGAAGGTTTACAGATTTTATTAACACATTGTTGACAGGCAATTTTATAGCAAAAACTAATGCAAGTACAAGCATTAGTTAACTATGCTTGTTAACTCATCGGTCAACAACGTTTGGGCTTGAAAACAGTGTTTTTTCATGATTGGTCAACAATGTGTTAACTACGTTAATATCATTTATTCAAAATGTGGTCATAAAATAGATTCTCCATCCCATGGACTTATCTTTCTTTATAATCACCTATCTTGGTATCTTGTTGCCTTTACCTTCTCCAAATATTGCCTTTACCTTCATTCTAACTGAAATCTAATAAATTCTGTTGTCTCATGAGAATTTCCCCTATAACCCTCTCAAACATTTTCTCCCACAACCCAATTATGCTGGCCCTGGTTGGGTGATGGTTATCCTTCTCCCTTCTTTTTGTTTGTTTTTTAAAAGTGTATTTTAACCATGGCTGGTGGCACAGTGGATAAGGTGCCAGCCTGCAAACCCAAATGTCTGTCACTGGTTCAATTCCCCAGCCAGGGCACATAAACAGGTTGTAAGCCAGGGCTCCAGCCACGTCTGCAGCTGGAGGCAGGTGAAAGACAACCATACATTGATGTTTGTCTCCCTCTCTGCCTCTCTCCCTTCTCCTCTCTCTGAAAAATAATAAAATCTTTTTAAAAAAATAAAGTGTATTTTATAGATTACGCTGTTATAGTTGTCCCAATATTGTTCCATTTGCCTCCTCCTCCCATTAACCCTGTTCCCTCCAGCAATACCTCCACCCTTTAGTCCATGTCCATGGGTAGTGCATGTAGGTTCTTTGGATTCACCTTTTACTATACTACTCTTAACATCCCCTTGTCTATTTTGTACCTACCAATTATGCTTCTTGATCCCTGCACCATTTGCCTATTTCTCTCCCTTCCTCCTCCTAGCTGATAACCCTCCAAATGATTCCCATACCTAAGATTCTGTTCCTGTTCGGCTTGTTTGCATAGGTTGTTTTTCTTCTTATTTTTTAGATTCAAATGTTGATAGTTGTGAATTTGTTATCTTTTTTTTTTTTTTCATTTTATTTTCTATTTTCAGAGAGAGGGGAAAGGAGGGAGGCAGAGAGGGAGAGAGACATCAGTGTATGGTTGCCTTCCACCTGCCTCCAGCTATAGACCTGACTGGAGACCTGGCTTACAACCTGGTTATGTGCCCTGGCTGGGGAATTGAACCAGTGACCTTTGGGTTTGCAGGCTGGCGCTTTATCCACTGAGCCACCAGCCAGGGCTTGTTGTCTTTTTAATGTTCATAATTTTGATTATCTTTTCCTTATATAAGTCCCTTTAACATTTCATATAGTGATAGCTTGATTATGATGAACTCCTTTAGCTTTACCCAGCCTGAGAAGCACTTTATCTGCCCTTCCATTCTGCATGATAGCTTTGCTGGATAGAGTAATCTTTGTTGTAGGTTCTTCCCTCTCATCACTTTTAATACTTCTTGCTAGCCCCTTCTTGCCTGTGAAGTTTCTTTTGAAAACTCAGCTGATAGTCTTATAGGGACTTCTTTGTAGGGAACTCTGCTTTTCTCTTGCTGCTATTAAGATTCTCTCTTTAAGGCCCTTGCTGGAGGCACAGTGGACAAGGTGCTGGCCTGCAAACCCAAAGGTTGCTGGTTCAATTCCCAGCCAGGGCACATAACCAGGTTGCAAGCCAGGTCTCCAGCCAGCTCTGTAGCTGGAGGCAGGTGAAAGGAAACCATATATTGATATCTCTGTCCCTCTCTGCCTCTCTCCCTTCCCCTCTTTCTAAAAATAATAAATAAAATCTTTAAAAAAAGATTCTCTTAATTTTTAATCTTGGACATTTTTATTTTGATGTGTCTTGGCCTGATTCTCTTTGGTTCCAACTTGTTTGGGACTCTGTGCTTCCTGGACTTCTATGTCTATTTCCTTTGCCAAATTAGGGAAGTTTACTTTCATTTATTCAAATAAGTTTTCAATTTCTTGCTCTTCCTCTTCTCTGACACACCTATGATTCAGATATTGATATATTTAAAGTTGTCTCAGAGATTCCTAATACTTTCCTTGTTTTTGTTTTGTTTTGTTTTTCGATTCTTTCTGTTCCAGGTGAATGTTTATGTCATCTTTTTGTTATGAATCATTTATTTGAATCCCAGCTTCCTTCCCATCACTGTTGGTTCCCTGTATAGTTTTCTTTATTTCACTTTGTATAACTGTCACTTCTTTATTTTGTTGCTTTACTCAGTCATTTCTCTGAACATCCTGATCACTGGTGTTTTGTGTTCTGCATCTGATAGATTGGCTATCCCCATTTTGTTTAGCTCTTTTTCAGGGGTTTTGTTCTGTTCTTTCATCGTGGCCATATTTCTTTGCCTCCTTAATTTGGCAGCCTCCCTGTGTTTGTTTTTGTGTATTGGTTAGAGCTGCTTTGACAGCATGTCTTGGTACTATGGCCTATGGCCTATGGCCTCGGTAGTAGGTGTCCTGTAGAGTCTGGTGGCACAGCCTCCTTTTTCACTCAAGCTGGGTACTTGAGGTGTGCCTGTTGTGTGTGTTGAGTGAACCCTCCTCTTACAGTTGAATCTTGGTTGCTCTTGGCAGATCCATGAGATGGATTTAACAAGCCATCAGCTGCAAGGACTGACTATTACCGCTGATCACAAACCACCACCCTGTATGAAGGATCAGCTATGCAGGTGCCAGGGGGATGGTGCTTCAGTGTGGCCTGTAGCTGTCCACTGGGTGAGCTGGCCCTGGTGTTTCCTGAAATGTATAGGCCAAGATAAGCCCCCATATATGTTTTACCCAGGGCATCCTGTCTGAGCTATAAAGCAACCTTAGATGGCTACTACTTGTGCTGGGCTTGGAGATTCACAGGTGAAGCCAAGCTGTGAATCTAAGCTGGCTGCTGGTAGTACCAGGCCTTAAGCTCACTGAGAAAGTTGTGAAGCAGGAGCCAAGACCAGGAATTCATAGGGCAAAGCTGCTTGGGTGGGCAAGTAAGTTGGGTAGGATGGAATCTTTGGCGATCTCCAAGTCAGGTCAAACAGTGTTAGCCATGTTGATGGAGTGTCAGATATGGCACTAGCTTAATGTCTCTGTGTGGGTAGGGTTTAGCAAAGAGTCAATGGCTTCTGCTGGCCTTTGTGCCAGACACTTCACTTTCCTCCTGTTTAGCACTGGTGCCTTTCACTCGGCTACCTGGTGCTGGAGCTCAGAGGAAGTGAATCTGAGTAGGTGAGTCCGTGTGTGGGTTCTTTAGGAGGAACTGCTTAGAGTTCCAGAAGTGTCTTCCACCAACTCAATCCCCACTGGTTTTTAGAGCCAGAAGTTCTGGAGACCTATCTTCCTGGCACTGGAACCCTGAACTGGGGTGGGGGGTTCTGGTCTGGTGAGGGGCTGGGACTAAGTGTTCCTGAGATATCTGTCCTGAATTTTTATCTAACACACGTGGGTGAGAGACCATCCCATTCCATGGCTGCACCCCTTCTACCCATCATGATAGATAATTTCTTTAATTCCATAGTTGTCAGATTTCGATCAAATCAACTTCTGACAGTTCTGGCTGATGGTTGTTCTATATTTTAGCTGTAATTTTTATGTATTATTGACTATGCTATTACAGTTGTCCCAATTTCCCCCTTTACCCCTCTCCATTTGGTACCCACCTTGATGTGATTGTGCAAAGAGGCAAGCCCTATCTGCCTACACCACCATCTTGACTGGATCCACATTTTCTCTCTTCTTACTATCACATTTTCATTAGGAGAGTAATAGGAGGTAAATACAAAAGTAACTTAGGATCTTAACTCTGTTATTTTTTGTTGTTGTTGTTGTATTTTCAGGATAAATTTATTATTTTGCCATCTTTTGAAATGAATTATTTTTCTGCTTTCTTTATTAATAGATTTTATTTATTTTGCTATTACAGTTGTCCCAATCCTCCTCCCCACCTTTGCCCCTCTCCACCTAGTACCTCGTTTCCTCCAGCAATGCCCCCTTCATGTCCATGGGTCATGCATATAAGTTCTTTGGCTTCTCTATTTCCTTTGTTCTTCTTAACATCCCCCTGTCTATTCTGTAACCACCAATGTGTACTTTTTCTTTTTTCCTTTCACATCCAGAAAATTCACCATTTAATTACTGCCTTCTATCAGCTTCTCAAATCATATTAATACAGTTTTTTCTTTTCATTATTCCAAAATGCCTACATTAATTCATTTATTTAAAGAATTACTCTTTTAACTAGTATGAATTGCAATATTACCAAACACATGCAAAAATACATTAACACCCATACATATTTTCACACATATTTAAAGTACATACTGGATTTTCAAGAGTTAATACAAAAAAATTAAAATATGCCAATAGCTTACATAATTATTACATGTTAAATGATTGTTTTAGATATACTGCAGCAAAATTAAGCAGACTTTTTTCTTCTTTAATAGTTATTTTACTCTGGAATGCTATTTTTGTGAAATATATCACAGACATGGTGTATTGCAAAACTCACTTTTGTGAAAGTTGTCCTAGAGACAATGCCAAACCCATAGTAGAAAATGAATTTGGCTTTTGAGTCAGATCCTCCCCACTCCAATAATACAATTCAACTTTATTTTAAGCTACTGGAACTAAAACTTATTCTTTTTGGAGTTTTCCATCTCAAATAGTAGATTTATTTATTTATTTATCTAGGCTGTGCACAGGTCTTACTTCTTTCAATACACTTTGTTTTTCCTCTACATGTGTTTTACAAGTTGAAGTCTTCAGAAATAATGGCACTTGCAATGCTCAGCTGGTCCCCAGAGTAGGAATTATTATGTCTACTAAGTTGATGTTAAAAATAAAAATCCCTGGGATTTAAATAATTTTGTAGAATAGTATTCTAGCTATTTTTTGAACTTGTGGTTGACGTCCTATGTGGTCCTAAACTAACCCCAGAACTATTTGAGAGTCTGTTGAGGTAGAGATTAGGTATGTCCACATTTCAATAATAAAGTTTACTATAGCATTCATTCCTTTTCCCAAATATCCCCATTTTGGGGGCCTTCATAACTGGAAATGTATATTTCCACAATGTAGTTGAAAGGAATCTTATCTAATTTACATGGTAATATGAAAATATATATTGTCTATGTACACAAATCATATAGTTTAGTAGTTTGCAACTTCCATCCAAATTGGCCTTCATTCTCAGCATCATTTCTAACCTAAAAGATTGATTAATTTCATAACACACCCATGTCCAGTTTTTTGCTATTTAAAGCATAAATTGCTAACAAAATCTATATATTACACACCCACAAATAAGCACATATTTTGAATAGTGAATAAGAAAGATAGCATGTCTTCTATGTAATATACATCCACATTTTCTTAGGTTTTTCTTCTTGCTTAACTGCATTCAATTTTTCTGAGTTATTTCAAGTAACCTGATTTTCCCATATTGTGAAATGATTCCAATCTAAGGAAACTTAACCTGCAGTAATGCAGATACAAGTAATATACAAAATTGTACCTTATTTAGTAAAATCTATTTATAACAAGATCATTTTAAAGCACTCATAAGTTAAAGTTGGTTCTTATCCATTCAGCTGCCCTGTGTCTTTTGATTGGTGCATTTAATCTATTTACCTGTGTTTCTGTCTGTCTCTCTCTTCATTTTCCTAAAACAGACCCTTTAGCATCTCTTGCAGTGTTGGTTTGATGGAGATGTATTTTTTTAGACTTCCTTTGTCTGGGAAGCTTCTTATTTCACCTTCCATTTTGAATGACAGCCTTGCTGGGTAGAGTATTCTTGGTTGCAGGTCTTTGTTTTTCATTGCTTGAAATATTTTTTGCCATTTCCTTCTGGCTTGTTGTGTTTCTGTTGAGAAATCAGCTGATAGCCTTATGGGAGCCCCCTTGTATGTTATTAGCTGTTTCTCTCTTGCTGCTTTTAGGATTTTCTCCTTCTCTTTGAAATTTGTTATTTTCATTATGATGTGTCTTGGAGTGGGCCTGTTTTGGTTCATCTTCCTTGGGACCCTCTGTGCTTCCTGAGTTTGCATGACATTTTCTCTCCTCAAGTTAGGGAAGTTTTCTGTCATTACTTTCTCAAACAGGTTTTCTATCCCTTGCTTCTCCTCTTCTTCTGGTATCTCTATGATACAGATGTTGTTATGTTTCATATTGTCCTGCATCTATCTTAAAACCTATTCATTCTTTTTCAGTCTTTCTTCACTTTGTTGCACTACTTGGGAATTTTTTCCTATATTGACCTCCAGCTCGCTGATCCCATCCTCTGCTTTCTCTAGCCTGCTTTTGATTCCTTCTACTATGTTCTTCAATTCAGAAATGGTTTTTTTCATTTCCTTCTGGCTCTTATTGATGGTTTCTATGTCCTTTTTAATGCTGGTATAGTTCTCAGTAAGTTCTTTGTAGTTCCCCTTGAGTTCTTCATAGTTCCCCTGGAGTTGTTTATAGTTTTCTTTGAACTTGCTAAGCTCATTGAGCTTCTCTATTATCATTATTTTGAATTCCATGTCTGAGAGTGTGCTTGCCCTCTATTTCATTTTGCACTCTTCCTGGGGATTCCTCCTTTCCATTTGCTAAGGGTTTATTTCTTTGTCTCCCTAATTTAGGTGACTCTTGTTTGTTTCTGCTTCTTGGATTGGTCTGCTTTGATTTACTGTTTTAGTGGTGTGACCTTCTGTGGTGTAGAGGTGCACTTTTTTTACTTCCTGGCTCTGTGCTTGGTGACATCAGCGCATGTCCCAGTCTGGGCCTAGTCAGCCAGTTGGAGACTACCAGAGAGCCACTGTCTTTGTCTCCTTTAGTTGTTAATCCAACCAGTCTGTGATTAGCAGTCAATTTTAGGCACCTCTGGGCAGGGCAGTGGAATTCAGTTGTTAATCCAATCAACCTGTGATCTGAGGTCAGGTTTAGGCACTGCTGGGTGGGGCTGTGGCTTCCCCTCAGGCTCTTGCTTATTGGAGAAGAGTGGTCTGCTGACTGTATGGGGGATGGGTCAGCACTGGACTCACAGGCTGCTCCCTCGGCTCTACCTCTAAAGTCACTAACCCAAACTTTCCCCAAACTTCTCTAGTCCACTCTGCCCTTTCTCTACTGGAGACCACGGTGAGTGGGTGCCACTGTATTTTCGAGTGTGGTCCCTTTAAGAATTCAGTCTCTCTGTCAAGCCACCTAAACCTGGCTGCTTTCAGCTTTTCACAGCTGGGTACTGTTTTACTCTCAGCTTTGTTGCTGTAAGCTGAGAAGCCCAGTTGGGAATTTAGATCCCTCCCTTCTCAGGTGGAACCTTGGCTGCTGAGATGTTTCTCTGTCTCTTCAGCTATCACCCATGAGAGCCCAGCCAGCCCTCTTGCATCTTTGCACTTCTGTTCTGTCCCTGGTAATAAGACTTCTCTCCAATTGGTGTTCTGTTGGTTATTCTGGATGATTTCTCCCCAATTAAATTGTAACTCCTCTTTGGTGTTGGGAGGTGATTGGTGTAGCCCCACTTAGTCCTCCACCATTTTGGTTTTCTCAACTCTATTATCTTTTATCTCTCTGCTCCTGTTACCATTCCTGGAGACTTTAGTACTTTTGAATGCTAGTCTCTCATTTTCATTGTTTAGCTATTTTTGCTCTACTGATTGTACCTTCCTCTCTACTTCATTGGTCATAACTTAGACTATGTGTTCTCCAACTTAAAATTTTGAGCTGCCAAGTCTCTGATGACCACCTGATGCTTTCCAGGATCCCCCATTACAGGGCCTCAAATCCATTTACTTCTTTTACTCTTCATTATCTCTCTGAGATCCTCATTTATCTTCTTACTTGGCTTGGAGTTGATGGTTCATTACTACAGGACCACCAATCCCTTTTCCAAAACCATTGGGAACAAATGTGTTTCATAATTCAAGGTTTGGGTTTTTTTTTAACTATGATTAAAATACACATGACATAAAATTGCGCTCTCATAACCATTTTTAAGCATGTAGTTTATTTGGTGTTAAGTACATTTACATTGTTGTACAACTGATCTTCAGAATCTTTTCATCTTGCAAAACTAAAACTCTATATATCTATAAAACCACTCTCAACTTCCCTCCTCCCAGTCCCTGGCAACCACCATTATAGTTTCTATCTCTATTAATTCGATTATTCTAAGTACCTTATATAAGTATTTGTCTTTTTTGTGACTAGCTTATTTCACTTAGCATGGTGTCCTAAAAGTTCATTCATATTATGCTATGTGTCAAAAATTTTCTTATTTTTGAGATCTGCACAATATTTTATTGTATGTATACTATGTTTTATTTATACAGTCATTTGATGATGGGTACTTGGGTTACTTACAACTTTTGGCCATTGTGGATAATACTGCTATGGACATGGGTGTACAAATTTCTCTTTCATATTCTGCTTTCAATTCTTTTTGGGTTTATACCTTAAAGTGGAATTACTGGGTCATATGGTAATTCCTATTTTAATTTTTTGAGGAATTATCATATTGGTTTTCACAGACCTACACCATTTTACATCTCTCCCAACAGTATACAGGGGTTCCAATTTCTCTATATTCATATTAACACTTGTTATTTCCTATTCGTTTGGTTTTGTTTATGGTAACCTCAAAATGGATATGTGCTGGTAGTATATTATTATGGTTTTTATTTGCATTTTCCTAACAATTAGTGATGTCGAGGATTTCTTTATGTGCTTGTTGGCCATTTGTCTTCTTTAAGGAAATAGTTTATACAAGTCTTTTGCCAATTTTTAATAAGGTTGTTTAGGTTTTTATTGTTTTTGAGTTGTAGGATGTCTTTATGTGTTCTGGATATTAACCACTGATCATATAAATATGTGAGTTGTAAATATTTACTTCCATTCCATAGGTTGTTTTTCTCTTTGTTGGTAATGTCTTTTGATGGACAGAGGTTTTCATTTTAATACAGTCCAGTTGATCTAGTTTTACCTTTCTTTTCCTGTCTTTTAAAATAAATCATTACTAAATACAATTCAATAAAGCTATTCCCCAAGATTTCTTCTAGGAGTTTTTCAGTTACAGGTCTTACATTTATGTCTTTAATCCATTTTGAGTTAACTTTTATATGTAATATAAGGTAAGAAACACTTTATTGTTTTGTACATGGATATCTAATTTTCCCCATAGAATTTGTTGAAAAGATTGCCCCCACTGAATGGTTTTGGCAGTCTTATTGAAGGTAATTTGGCCATATTTGAGAGGGTTTATTTCTTAGCTCTCTACTCCAACATAGCATGTCACTACCATATTATTTTGATTACTATAGGCTTATAAAATGTTATGGTATCTTGAAGTGTATGACATATAACTTCTTATCAAGATTGTTTTGTTTATTTAGGGTCTCCTCAAACTCAATATAAATTTTATAATTTATATTATAAATTTATAATATAAATTATTAATTTATATTATCTATTTATGAACAATTAATGCCACTGGAATTTGGATAAGAATTGCATCAGCTTTAGTATTATTGATATTTTAGTAATATTAAATCTTCCACTTTATGAACACATACTGTCTTTTCATTTATTTTTGTCTTCTTTTTTTTAAAGATTTTATTCATTATTTTCAGAGAGAAGGGCTGGGAGGGAGGAAGAAAAGGAGAGAAGCATCAATGTATGGTTGACTTTCAGTTGCCTCCAGTTAAGGACCTGGCTAGAGACCTGGCTTGCACACTGGTTATGTGCCCTGACTGGGGAATCCAACCAGAGACCTTTGGGTTCATAGGCTAATGCCAATCTACTGAGCTATGCACAGCCAAGGCTATTTTTGTCTTCTTTAATTTATTTCAGCAATGTTGAATAGTTTTCTTTATTTTGAATTTATTTTTATTTTATTAATTTATTTTTGTTGTATAACAATTCTTTCATTTTTTCTTCCATTGCTCTTTCCCCTGCCCCACCCACCCCATCCCCTCTCCCACAGTCAATCCCCACCTTGTTGTCCATGTCAATGGGTCTTTCATATTAGCTCCCTGACTAAACCTTTCCCCTTCCTCCCCCCTCCACCCTCCCTTCTGGTCATTGTCATTCTGCTCTTTTTCCCCATATTTCTGGTTCTATCTGCTTGTCTGTTTGTTTTATTCATTAGTTTTCTGTATTAGGTGAAGTTATATGGTATTTGTCTTTTGTCACCTGGCTCATTTCATTAAGCATAATACTCTCCAGTTCCAACCTTGCTATCACAAAAGGTAGGAGTTCCTTCTTTCTGCAACGTAGTATTTTATTGTGAAATGTACCAAAGTTTTTTGATCCCTTTCTTCCACTGATGAGCACTTAGGCTGTTTCCAGCACTTGGTTATTGTAAAGAGCACTGCTATGACCAGTGGTGCATAGGCTCTCCTGAATTGGTGTTTCAGGATTCTTTGGGTATAGTCCTAGTAATCGAATTTCTGTATCAAAAGGCTGTTCTATTTTTAGTTTTTTGAGGAAATTCCATACAGTTTTCCACAGTGGCTGCATCAGTCTGCATTCCCACCAACAATGCACCAGGATTCCCTTTTTTCCAATCCTCGCCAGCACTTATTGTTTGCAGAGTTGTGACAGGTGTGAGGTGGTATCTCTTTGTGGTTTTAATTTGTATCTCTCTGATAGCTAGAGATGTCTTTCATATGCCTATGGGCCCGTTGTCCTCCTCAGAGAAGTGTCTGTTCAGTTTCTTTGCCCATTTTTTAATTAGGATATCTTCTGATGTTCAGTTGTATAAGTTTTTTATGTATATTTGGAGATCAAACCCTTGTCCAAGGTATCATTGACAAATATGTTTTTCCATACAGATGTTTCCCATTTCATTTTGCTGATATTTTCTTTAGCTGAGCAGAATTTTTTTAGTTTGATGTGGTCCCATTTGTTTATTTGTTTCTTTATTTCCCTTGCTTTAGGAGAAATATCAGTGAAAATATTGCTATGTGGGATATCTGAAAATTTTTTAAATATATTTTATTGATTTTGCTATTACAGTTGTCCCAATTTTCCCCCCTGCACACCCTTTCTTGGTACACCCCCATTCCCTCCAGCAATGCCCCCTTAGTTCATGTCATGTGTCATGCATATAAGTTATTTGGCTTCTCCATTTCCTCCATTATTCTTAACATCCCCTTATCCATTCTGTAACCACAAATGTGTACTTCTTTTCTTTTCTTTTTCACATCCAGACAATTCACCATTTAATTATTGCCTTCTGTCAGCCTCTCAAATCATATTAATACAGAGTTTTCCTTTATTTCAAAATGCTTATGTTAATTCAATTGTTTAATAAACTACTTTTTTAAAGTAATGCCAATTGCAATATTACCAAACACATGCACAAATACATTGACACACGTACGTATTTTTACAAATGTTACACTAGAAAAATGTTTCTATTCTTATAACAGTGTCTAATAACATGATTTAATTGATTGACTTACAAATTTTCTATTAAAGATATTTTGGTCTAGTTTCTTTCATTTCTTGTTTATAAAAAAAATCTTAAAAAAAAAAAAAAATCTCATCTTATAATTATCCTTCCAGGCCCTACCTACATTTGCTTGCTTATAGGCAGACTTCTCCTGAGCTAAAATAAAATACACTAACATAAACAATCTCTACTTTCATTCCCAAAAGATTTAGTCTTCTTTATTCTTTAATTCTGTAGTGTTCAATATGGTAGTCGCTTGAAATATGGCTAGTTCAAATTTTAATATACTATAAAGTACATACAGGATTTTGAAGAGTTAATACAAAACTTTTAAAATATGTCAATAGCTTATACAATTATTACATGTTAAATGATAATATTTTAGCTATGTCATACTAAATTAAGCATTTTTCTTTTTCTTTTAAACTTATTTTACTCTGTAATGCTATTTTTGTGAAAGATATAAAAAAAATGGTGCATTGCTGAACTCACTTTCACGAAAGCTATCCTGGAGACAATGCCAAACCCACAGTAAAAAAAGTATTTGGTTTCTGATGTAGATCCTACCCCTTCCAATAATACAACTCAAATTTATTTTAAGCTACTGGACCTACAGCTTATTCTTTTTGGAGTTTTCCATCTTAGTATATTATATTGTTTTGTTTTGTTTTGTTTTATTTTGCCATGCAGAGGTCTTATTTCTTTCAATACCCTCTGTTTCTTCTCTATATATATTTTACTAATTGAAACCTTCAGAAATAATGGCACTTGCAGTGCACAGCTGGTCCCCACAGAGTAGAAATTATACTATCTACTAAGCTGAGGTAAAAAAAAAAATTTTAAACCCTAGGAATTAAATAATTTTGTAGAGTAGTAGTCTAGCTATTTTTTGAGTTTGTGGTTGACTTTCTATGTGACTTAAACTAACCACTGAACTACTTAAGAGTCTGTTGAGGCAGAGATTAAGTACATTCACATTTGAATAATGAAGTTTACTAGAACATTAATACAGTTTTCCAAGAACCCCCAGTTTGGGGGCCTTCATTGCTAGAAATACCTATTTCCACTCTGCATTTAAAAGTAATCTCATCTAATTACTGATATGAGAATATATATTGCCTATGTACCTGAATCATATAGTTTAGTAGTTGGCAACTTCCATCCAAAATTAGTCTTCACTCTCAGCATCCTTTCTAACCTAAAGTTTGACTAATTTCTCAACATACCAACTACCAGTTGGTTATTACTTAAAACATAAATTGCTAATAAAATCTATATATTATACTCTCACAAACAAGCATACATTTTGTAACAATGAATAACAAAGATAGCATGTATTCTATGTAATACACATCCACATTTTCTTATTTTGTTCTCTTAACTGCATTTGATTTTTATAAGAGTTATTACAAATAATTTGATATTCCCAAATTAGGAAATAGTTCCGATCTAAGAAAACTTAACCTGTAGTAATGCACATAGAACAAAAATACAAAACTATACATTATTTAGCAACATATACTTATAACAAGATTATTTTAAAGCATTCATAAGTTAAAGTTGGTTTTATCCATTCAGCTACTGTATGGTGCATTTAATCCACTTACATTTAAGGTTATTATTGATAGGTACTTATTCATTGTCACTTTTCCCCTTTGTATCTGTGTTCCTCTCTGTCTCTCTGTTTCTTCATCTTCTTAAAGCAAACCCTTTAGCATCTTTTGCAATGCTGGTCTGGTGGAAATCTAACCTCTTACCCTTCTTTTGTCTGAAAAACTCCCTATTTCACCTTCCATTTGAATGAGAGCCTTGCTGGGTGGAGTAGTCTTGGTTGTACACCTTGTTTTTCATTGCTTGGAATATTTTTTGCCACTCCCTTCTCGCTTATAGTGTTTCTGTGGAGAAATCAACTGATAACCTTATTGGAGCCCACTTGTATGTTATTAGCTATGTCTCTCTTGCCGCTTTTAGGATTATCTCTTTGTCTTTGAAATTTGCCATTTTAATTATGATGTACCTTGAAGTGGGCCTATTTGTGTTCATCTTCATTGGGACCCTCCGTGCTTTCTGAGCTTGCATGACTTTTTCTCTCCTCAAGTTAGAGAAGTTTTCTGTCATTACTTTTTCAAACAGGTTTTCTATCCCTTGCTTCCCTTCTTCTCCTTCTGGTCTCCCTATGATGCAGATATCATTACATTTCATGTTGTCTTTCAGCTCTCTTAAAACTTATTCATTTTTTTTCAGACTTTTTTCATTTTGTTGCACTGCCTGGGAATTCTTTTCTATGTTGTCCTCCAGCTCGCTGATCCAATCCTCTGCTTTCTCTAGCCTGCTATTTATTCCTTCTATTGTGTTCTTCAATTCAGAAATTATATTCTTTTCCTCCTGGCTCTTATTGATCATTTCTATTTCCTTCTTAATGCTGATGTAGTTCTCAGTGAGTTCCTTGTAGCTTCCCTGGAATTCTTTGTAGTTCCCCTGGAATCATTTGTAGTTTTCTTTGAACTCACTGAGCTCATTGAGCTTTACTATCATTATTTTGAATTGCATGTCTGATAGTGTTCTTGCCTCTCTTTCATTCTCATCCCACTTTCTGGGGATTCCTCCTTTCCTTTCAATGTGAGTTTGTTTCTTTTTCTCCCCATTTTAGGTGACTATTCTTGTTTGTTTTTGCCTCTTAGGTTGGTCTGCTTTGACTTTCTGACTCTGTGGTATGATCTTCTGTGCTGTAGAGGTGCATTTTCTTTACTTCTTAGATTCACCCCAGTGTCCCAATCTGGGTCTAGTCAGCCTGTTGGAGCCTACTGGGAATTCACTGTGTTTATCCTTCAGTTTTTAATTTAATTGTCAGATGTAGGCACCTCTGGGCAGGGCAAATTAATTGAGTTGTAATCCAATCAATCTGTAATCACCATCAGGTTTAGGCACCGCTGGGCACAGTGGATTAATTCCTATGGGCAGGACTGCCCCTTTCTCTGAGGCTGCCTCCACATGGAGAAGAGTAGTCTGCCCACTGTATGGAGAATGGGTCAGCACTAGGATCACGTGAGCTGCTCCCTCACTTCTCTCCTCAAAGCCACTACCCCCAACTCTCTTTAAGCATTTCTAGCCCACTCTGCCTTCCCTCTGCTAAAGACCATGTATTTTTGTGCATGGTCCCTTTAAGAACTCCATCTCTGTTTCGAGCTGGCAAAGCATGGTGGCTTTTTGCTTTTCACAGCTGATTTATTCTCAGTTTTGTTGCTGTAGGCTGGGAAACCCTGCTGGGCATTTAGAAACCACCCTTCTTAGGTGGAACCCCCAGCTGTTTCTCTATCCTTTAGCTGCTGCCTTTGGGAGCCCTTCCAATCAGTCATGTTATGATGAAGCAGCCTCATCTGTCCTGTCTATGGTTATAAGGCTTCTCTAAAGCTGGTGTTCTGTTGGTTATTCTGGATAATTTCTCCCCATTCAAGTTGTAATTCCAGATTGGTTCTGGAAGGAGATTAGTGTAGTTCCACTTATTCCACCATCTTGGTTCTCTCTGGATATCTGAAATTTTACTGCCTATGTTTTCCTTTAGGACTTATTTGGTGGCATGGCTTATGTTTAAGCCTTTTATCCATCTTGAGTTTATTCTGGGATATGGTGTAAGTTGGCGGCCTGGTTTCATTTTTTAACATGGTGCTGTCCAGTTCTGCTAATACAACACCACTTGTTGAAGAGGCTATTTTCACCCTATTTTATGCTCCTTCCCCTTTTGTTGAATATTAGTTGACTATAGAGTCCTGGGTTTATTTTTGGGTTCTCTATTCTGTTCCATTGATCTATATGTCTATTCTTATGCCAGTACCAGACTGTTTTGATTACAATGGCTTTGTATTATACTAGTTTGATATTCAGTATTGTGATTCTCCCTACTTTATTCTTCTTTCTCAAGATTGCTATAGCTATTTGGGGTCACTTTTGGCTCCATATAAATTTTTAAGTATTTTTTTCTAGACCTGCAATATATGTTATTGGTATCTCAAAAGGGATTGAGTTGAATCTATAAATGGCTCTGGGTAGTATGGACATGTTAATGATCTTAATTCTTCCCATCCATGAACATGGTATATGCTTCCATTTGTTTGTATCTTTCTTAATTTCTTTCTTCAGTGTTCTGTAGTTTTCCAAGTACAGGTCTTTTAGCTCCTTGGTTAAATTTATCCTAGGCACTTTATTTTTCTTGTTGCCATAGTACATGGGATATTTTTCTGGTTTCTATCTCTGATGTTTCATTGTTAATGTATAATAATTCTTTGATCCTGGATATTTCTTTGTATCCAGCTATTTTGCATGACTCACTGATTAGGTCAAGTAGTTTTTGGGTGGAGTCTATAGGGTTTTTTATGTACACTATCATGTCATCTGCAAATAATGATAGTTTTTACTTCCTCCTTTCCAATTTGGATACTTTTGATTTCTTTTTCTTTTTTGATCCCTATGGCTAGAATTTCCAAAACTATGTTGAATAGAAGTGGAGACAGCAGAAAACCTTGTCTTGTTCCTGATCTTAGGGAGACGCTTTTAATTTTTGTCCATTGAGTATGATGTTGGCTGCAAGTTTTTGTATATGACCTTTATTATGTTGAGGTATGCTCCTTCTATTCACATTTTTCTGAATTTCTTTTTCTTTTCTTTTTTCATTTAAGTAAATGGATGCTGTATTTTATCTAATGCTTTTTTAGCATCTATTGATATGACCATATGGTGTTTGTCTTTCATTTTGTTTATGCAGTGTATAACATTTATTGACTTGCAACCATTATACCATCCTTGCATCCCTGGGATGAATCCCACTTGATCATGATGTATGATCTTTTTAATGTATTGCCAGTTTGCCAATATTTTGTTGAGGATTTTAGTATCTAAGTTCATCAGAGATATTAGCCTGTAGTTTTCTTTCTTTGTTATGTCTTGAAATGATTTAGGGATTAGACTAATACTGGCCTCATAAAAAGAATTTGACAGTCTTTCCTCTTGTTGGATTTTCTGAATAATTTGAGAAGGATAGGAGTTAGTTCTTCCCTAAATATTTGGTGAAATTCACCTGTATAGCCATCTGGTCCTGGGCTTTTGTGTGTCAGCAGTTTTTTGATTATCGTGTCAATGTTACTAGTTGTTATTGGTCTATTCAGGCTTTCTCTTTCTTCTTGATTCAGTTTTGAATGATTATATGTTTCCAGAAATTTGTCCACTTCACCCAGGATGTCAATTTTGTGTCATATAGTTGTTTGTAATAATTTCTTTCAATCCTTTGTATTTCTGTTGTATCGATTGTTATTTCTCCTTTGTCATTTCTGATTTTGTTTTTCTGGGTCCTTTTTTTTTCTTGATGGGTTGGATAAAGGCTTGTTGATTTTGTTTATCTTTTCAAAAACACAGCTTCTAGACTGGTTGATCCTTTGAATTGTTCTTTTAGCCTCTATGTCATTTAACTTTGCTCTGATCTTGATTATTTCCTTCCTTCTACTTGCTCTGGGCTTTGTTTGTTGTTGTTTCTCTAGTTCTTGTAGCTGTACAATTAAGTTGTTTATTCTTCGCTCCTTTTTAGATAGGGTGTATTGCTATGAACTTCCTTTTCAGGACTGCCTTTGCTGTGTCCCATAGGTTTTGAGCTGTTGTATATTCACTTTGATCTGTTTCCAGAAACTTTTTGATTTCTTCCTTAATCTCATTGTTAACCCAATCTTTATTTAATGACATGTTATTCAGTCTCCATGAATTGAATGTATTAGGGTTTTTTCCTTGAGGTTGTTTTCTAGTTTCAAGCTATTGTGATCTGAGAAGATGCATGATATAATTTTAATTTTCTTGAATTAGTTGAGTCTTCTTTTGTGCTCTACTATATAGTTATTTTTGAGAAAGTGCCATATGCATTTGAAAATAATGTGTATTTTGCTTCATGGGGTGAAAAGTCCTGTAGTTCTGTACTACATATGTTTAGTTAATTTGGCCTAGAGTATTGTTCAACGCCACAAAGTCCTTGGTGTTTCTTTGCTTGGAAAATCTGTTCATTGTTAATAATGGGGTGTTAAAATCCTCTACTATGAATGTGTTGCTATTGATGCCCTTTTTGAAGTACTCCAAGATTTTCCTTATATATTTCGTTGCTGCAATGTTAGGTACCTATGTTACCAATGGTTATATCTTTTTGATGGATTGTTCCCTTAAGTATTATGAAGTGTCCTTTGTTTCTTTTTATCTTTTTATGGTCTTTGTTGTAAAATATATTTTGTCAGATATAAGTATTGCTACCCTAGTATTTTTCTTTCCATGTCCATTTGCTGGAAATATTTTTTCCATCCCTTCACTTTTAGCCTGTGTCAATCTTTTGTTCTGAGCTAGGTCTCTTGTAGACAGCATATATGTGGATCACGTTTTCTTATCCATTCAGTTACCTATGCCTTTTGATGGGTGCATTTAACTCATTTACATTTAAAGTTATTGATAGGTACATATTCTTTGTCATTTTTCCCATTTGTACCTGTTTTCCTTCCTCTCTCTTTTTCTTCATCTTTTTTTTTTTTTAAGATTTTATTTATTATTTGCAAAGAAAGGGATAGGAAGAGAGGCAGAGCAGGAGAGAGACATCAATGTATGTTTGCCTTTCACCTGCCTCCAGCTACAGATCTGGCTGGAGACCTGGCTTGCAACCTGGTTATGTGCCCTGGCTGGGAAATCGAACCAGTGACCTTTTGGTTCATAGGCCTGGGCCTTATCCACTGTGCCATCAGTCAGGGCTCTTCATCTTCTTAAAGCAGGCCCTTTAGCATATTTTTTTAAAACAATTTTATTTATTATTTCCAGAGAGAGGGGAGAATAGAGAGAGGCAGAGAGGGAGAGACACATCAATGCATGATTGCCCTTCACCTGCCTCCACCTAAGACCCGGCTGGAGACCTGGCATGCAACCTGGCCATGTGCACCAGCTGGGGAATCAAACCAGCAGCCCCTAGGTTCGCAGGCCAGCGCCCCATCCCCTGTGCCACCAGCCAGGGACTTTTAGCATATCTTATAATGCTGATTTGGTGAAGGTGTATTATTTTAGCAGGTCTTTGTTTTTTATTGTTTGGCCTTTTTTTTTTTTTTTTTTTTTTGACATTCCTTTCTGGCTTACAGTGTTTCTATGGAGAAATCAGCTGATAACCTTATTGGAGCCCACTTGTATGTTATTAGCTATTTCTCTCTTGCTGCTTTTAGTTTTCTCTTCTTGTCTTTGAAATTTACCAATTTAATTTTGATTAATCTTGGAGTGGGCCTCTTGGGGTTTATCTTCATTGGAACCCTCTGTGCTTCCTGAGCATGAATGGCTTTTTTGCTCATCAAGTTAGGGAAGGTTTCTGTCATTACTTTTCCAAACAAGTTTTCTATCCCTTGCTTCTCTTCTTCTCCTCTGGTCTCCCTATGTTATGGATATTATTATGTTTCATGTTGTCCTGCAGCTCCCTTAAAACCTCTTCATTCTTTTTCAGTCTTTTTTTCATTTTTTTGCGCTGAGAATTTCTATATTGTCCTCCAGGTCACTGATCAGATCCTCTGCTTCCTCTAGCCTGCTTTCAAGTCCTTTTACTATGTTCTTCAATTATTCTTTATTTTCTCCTGGCTCTTCTTGATAACTTCTATATCCTTTTTAATGTTGGAATAGTTCTCAGTAAGTTCCTTGCAGCTTCCTTGGAGTTCTTCACCATCCCACTGAAGTTGTTTATAGTTTTCTTTGAGCTTGCTGAACTCATTGAGCTTCCCTGTAACCATTATAAATGAAATAAAAGTCTGAAGAACCATGGACATGGACAACAAGTGGAATTGACATTGTGGAGGAGTGGGTGGGTACGGAAGGAGACAGAGTGGAGTAAAAAGGGAATGGATATAATACAATAACAATAAAATTAAATAATAAGAAAAAGAAATAGAAGTCTGTTTTCTTCTATTTCATTTAGCACTCTTCATTTTCCCCCTTTTTGCTCCCCTCTGTTCCCCTCCCCACCCACCCATTCCCCCCAAAGTCAATCCCACCTGTTGTCCATGTCCATGGTTCCTTTATACTAGGTTCTTGTCTAAGCTGCTCCCCTGTCTTGCCTCTGCCTCGCCTCTCCCCCCTCCCCCCAACCCCTTTCCCCCTGACCACTGCAGGCCTATTCCTTGTATTCATATACTTGGTTCTGTTTTGCTTGGTGTTAGTTTTGCTCATTATTGTCCCGTAATGGATGAGATCATGATATTTGTCCTTCACTGACTGGCTTATTTCACTAAGCATAATACTCTCCAGTTCCATCCATGTTGTTGCAAAGGGTACAAGTTCCTTCTTTCTTTCTGCTATATAGAATTCCATTGTGTAAATGTACCAAAGTTTTTGGATCCAATCATCCACTGAGGGGCACTTAGGCTGTTTCCAGCACTTGGCTATTGTAAATAGTGCCGCTATGAACATAGGTGTGCATAGGTTCTTATGAATTGGTGTTTCAGGATTCTTTGGGTATAGTCCAAGTAGTGGAATTGCTGGATCAAAAGGCAGTTCCATATTTAGTTTTTTAAGGAAACCCCATACTGTTTTCCACAGTGGCTGCACCAGCCT
>PVIW01009318.1:0-52837 GCA_004026585.1 Noctilio leporinus
ACTGAAAGAGGGGAAATCACAACTGATACCTCAGAAATACAAAAGATTGTAAGAAATTACTACAAACAACTCTATGACAAAAAATATGACAACCTGGATGAAATGGACACATTTCTGGAAAGGTATAATCTACCAAAACTGAACCCAGAAGAAGCAGAAAGCCTGAATAGGCCAATAACAACTAGTGAAATTCAAGAAGGAATCCAAAATCTCCCAAAGCACAAAAGCCCTGGACCAGATGGCTACACAGGTGAATTTTACCAAACATTTAAAGAAGAACTACCTCCTATCCTCCTCAAACTCTACCAAAAAATTCAGGAAGAGGGAAGATTCCCAAACTTGTTCTATGAGGCCAATATTATTCTAATCCCAAAACCATGGCAAGACGCAACTAAGAAAGAAAGCTACAGGCCAATATCTCTAATGAACATAGATGCTAAAATTCTCAACAAAATATTGGCCAATCGGATTCAGCAGTATATTACAAAGATCATACGCCATGATCAAGTGGCCTTCATCCCAGGGATGCAAGGATGGTACAACATTCGTAAATCAATCAATGCAATACACCACATCAATGAATTGAAGGATAAAAACCATAGGATCATATCAATAGATGCTGAAAAAGCATTTGATAAAATACAGCAACCATTTATGATAAAAACCCTCAGCAAAATGGTAATAGAGGGGGCATACCTCAACATCATAAAGGCCATCTATGAGAAACCTGAAGCCAACATCATACTTAATGGACAAAAACTGAAAGCTTTCCCCCTAAGATCAGGAACGAGACAAGACTGCCCACTTTCTCCACTTCTATTCAACATTGTCTTGGAAGTTCTAGCTATAGCCATCAGAGAAGAAATCAAAGGTATCCAAATTGGAAAGGAGGAAGTCAAACTGTCATTATTTGCAGATGACATGATAGTGTACATACAAAACCCGATTGGCTCCACCAAAAGCTTACTCAACCTAATAAGCAAATTTAGCAAAATAGCTGGGTATAAAGTCAATATCCAGAAATCAAAAGCATTTTTGTATACCAATAATGAAACAACAGAATTAGAAGCGAAAAAGCAAATCCAATTTACCATAGCAACAAGAAAAATAAAGTACCTAGGAATCAACTAAGGAGGTAAAAGACCTGTACTCGGAAAACTACAGAACAATGAAGAAAGAAATCAAGGAAGACACAAATAAATGGAAGCATATACCATGTTCGTGGATGGGAAGAATTAACATCATTAAAATGTCCATACTACCCAAAGTAACCTATATATTCAATGCAATCCCAATTAAAATACCAATGACAGACTTCACAGAAATAGAAAAAATACTTCAAAAATTTATATGGAGCCAAAAATGCCCACAAATAGCCACCACAATCTTGATAAAGACGAACAAGGTAGGAGGAATCACAATACCGGACTTCAAACAATACTACAAGGCTACTGTCATCAAAACAGCATGGTACTGGCATAAGAATAGACATACAGATCAATGGAACAGAATAGAGAGCCCAGAAATTAACCCAGGACTCTATGGTCAACTCATATTTGACAAAGGGGAAAGGAACATCCAATGGAGTCAAAACAGTCTCTTCAGCAAATGGTGTTGGGAGAACTGGACAGCAACATGCAAAAAGATAAAACTAGACCACCAACTTACACCATCCACCAAAATAAACTCAAGATGGATAAATTATTTAAACATAAGCAGTGCCACCATAAAGGTCCTGGAGAATAATATAGGCAGTAAACATTTGGTTATCCTAGGCAAAAATATGTTTACTGATACTTCACCAAGGACAAAGGAAATCAAAGAACGAATCAACCAAAGGGACTGTATCAAATTGAAAAGTTTCTGTTCAGCTAAAGAAAATATCAGCAAAATTCAAAGGGAACCAACTGTATGGGAAAACATAATTGCCAATGGTACCTCAGACAAGGGTCTGATCTCCAAAATATATAAAGAACTAATGCGACTCAACACCAGGGAGACAGACAGCCCAATTAACAAATGGGCAAAGGACCTGAACAGACAACTCAATGAGGAAGATATACAAAGAGCCCAGAGGCATACGAAAGAATGCTCAACATCACTAATCATCAGGGAGATGCAAATTAAAACTACATTAAGATACCACCTCACACCTGTCAGAATGGCAATCATCAGCAAATCAACAAACAACAAGTGTTGGTGAGGATGCGGGGCAAAGGGAACCCTCATATACTGTTGGTGGGAATGTAGGCTGGTGTAGCCACTGTGGAAAACAGTATGGGGTTTCCTTACAAAACTAAAAATGGAACTTCCTTTTGATAAAGCAATTCCACTACTTGGACTATACCCAAAGAATCCTGAAACACCAATTCATAAGAACCTATGCACACCTATGTTCATAGTGGCAGTATTTACAATAGCCAAGTGCTGGAAACAGCCTAAGTGCCCATCAGTGGATGATTGGATTAAAAAACTTTGGTACATTTACACAATGGAATTCTATATAGCAGAAAGAAGGAACTTGGACCTTTGCAACAACATGGATGGAACTGGAGAGTATTATGTTTAGTGAAATGAGCCAGTCAGTGAAGGACAAATATCATATGATCTCACCCATTATGGTACAATAATGAGCAAAACTAACAACAAGCAGAACAGAATCAAATATATGAATACAATGAATAGACCTTCAGTGGTCAGGGGGAAAGGGGTTGTGGGGAGGGGGGAGGCAGAGGCAAGGAAAGGGAGCAGCTTAGACAAGAACCTAGTATAAAGGAACCATGGATGTGGACAACAGGTGGGATTGACTTTGGGGGGAATCGGTGGGTGGGGAGGGGGACAGAGGGTAGCAAAAAGGGGATGGATGTAATACAACAACAATAAAATTAAATAAAAATAAATAAAAATGAATTATAAAAATAAAAATCATATTTGCACCCAACGTAGGAGCCCCAAATATATAAGGAATATATTGGAGGACTTCAAAAAGGGTGTAGACTGCAACTCACTGATAGTAGGGGATTTTATTACCCTATTATCAACAATGGACAAATCTTTCAAACAAAAAAACAGCAAGGATATTGTGGCATTGAACAACACTCTAGAGGAAATGGAAGTAACTGACATATGCAGAACCAAAATACACGTTTTTTTTCAAATGCACATGGAACAGTCTCTAACATAGACCACATGGTAGGTCACAAGACAAGCCTCCACAAACACAGGAAAACTGAAATTATGCCAAGCATCTTCTCAGATCACAATGCCTTGAAACTAAAAACCAATCTTAAGGGAAAAAAACAAAAATACTCTAACTCAAGGAGAAGAATAACATGCTTTTAAGTAATGAATGGGTTAACAATGAGATCAAAGATAAAATCAAAAAGTTTCTGGAAACAAATGACAATGAATACACAACAGTTCAAAACCTATGGGACACAGCAAAGGCAGTTGTCAGAGGGAAATTTATAGCAATACAGGCCTACCTATAAAGGTCAGAAGAAGCTTATACAAACATTCAACTATACAGCTGCAATAACTAGATGAGCAACAACAAACAAAGTCCAGAGCAAATAGAAGGAAGGAAATCATCAAGATCAGAGGAGAATTAAATAACTTAGAGACTAAATCTACCATTTAAAAAAATCAATAAATTGAACAGTTCTTTGAAAAAAATAAACAAAATTGACAAGCCTTTATCCAGAATCATCAAGAAAAAGAGAGAAGACCCAAATAAACAGAATCATAAATGACAGAGAAGAAATCACAACTGTTACTTCAGGAATACCAAGTATTGTAAGAAATTATCACAAACAACTATACAACAAGAAATATGACAACCAGAGTGAAATGGACAAATTTCTGGAAATGTATAATCTACCAAAAGTGAATCCAGAAGAAGCAGAAATTCTGAATAGACCAATAACAACGAGTGAAATCGAAAAAATAATCAAAAATCTCCCAAAGCACAAGAGCCCTGGACTAGATGGCTATATAGGTAAATTCTACCAAAATTTAAAGAACTGTCTCCTATCCCTTTTAATCTATTCCAAAAAATCCAACAAGAGGGAAGACTCCAACACTCTTTCTATGAGACCAATATTATTCTAATCCAAAAACCAGGTCAAGGCATAACTAAGAAAGAAAACTGTAGGCCAGTATCTCTGATGAACATAGATGCTGAGATTCCCAACAAAATATTGGCCAACTCGATCCAGCAGTACATTACATAGTTCATACACCATGATCAAGTGGGTTTCATCCCAGGGATGCAAGGATGGTACAACATTTGCAAGTCAATAAATGTAATACATCACATCAACAAATTGAAAGATAAAAACCATATGATTATATCAATAGATGCTGAAAAACCATTTGATAAAATATAGCTACAATTTATGATAAAAACCCTCAGCAAAATGTGAATAGAGGGAGCATACCTCAACATAATAAAGGCCATCTATGAGAAACCTGAAGCCAACATCATACTCAATGGGCAACAACTAAAAGCTTTCCCCCTAAGATCAGAAGCAAGACAAGGCTGTCCACTTTCTCCAATTCTGTTCAACATCATCTTGGAAGTTCTAGCCATAGCCATCAGAGAAGAAAAAGGAATAAAACATATCCAAATTGGAAAGGAGGAAGTTAAACTGTCATTGTTTGTAGATGACATGGTAGTGTATGTACAAAACCTGATAGACTCCACCAAAAATCTAATCATGTAATAAGCAAATTTAGCAAAATAGCTGTATATAAAGTCAATATTCAGAAATCAAAGGCATTTTTGCATACCAATAATGAAACACCAGAGATGGAAGCTAGAAAACAAATCCCATTTACCATAGCAACAAGAAAAATAAAGTACTTAGCAATAAACTTAACCAAGTGATAAGCGACCTTTACTCAGAAAACTACAGAACACCGAAGAAAGAAATGAAGGAGAACACAAATAAATGGAAGCATATACCATGTTCATGGATGGGAAGAATTAACATCATTTAAATGTCCATACTACCCAAAGCAATCTATAGATTCAATGCAATCCCAATTAAAATGCCAATGACAGATGTCACAGAGATAGAAAAATACTTAAAAATTTATATGGAGCCAAAAACCCCTATGCATAGCCACAGCAATCTTAAGAAAGAAAAACAAGCTGGGAGGAATCACAATACTGGACATCAGATTATACTTCAAGGCTACTGTAATCAAAATAGTCTGGTACTGGCATAAGAATAGACATATAGGTCAGTGGAACTGAATACAGAGCTCAGTAATAAACCCAGGACTCTATGGTCAATTAATATTTGAAAAAGGGGGAAAGAAAATAAAATGGAGTAATGTAGTCTCTTTAACAAGTGGTATTGGGAGATCTGGACAGCAACATGAAAAAAAATAAAACTAGACCACAACTTATACCATACACCAGAATAAACTCAAGATGGATAAAGTTAAACATAAGCAGTGCCACTATAAAGGTCCTCGAGAAAAGTAGAGGCAGTTAAATTTTAGATATCCTATGCAGAAATATGTTTACTGATATTTCTCCAAGGGAATCAAGGAATAAATAAACAAATGGGGCTATATCAAACTGAAAAGTTTCTGTTCAGCTAAAGGAAACATAAAGAAAACACCAGCAAAATTAAAAGGGAACCAACTGTATGGGAAGACATATTTGCCAATGATACCTCAGACAAGGGTTTGGTATCCAAAATATATAACATTATATTATAACTATAAAAGCACCAGGGAGACAGACAGCCTAATTAAAAAATGGGCAAAGAACCTGAACACACAACTTCCTGAGGAAGACATACAAAGGGCCCAAAGGCATATGAAAGAATGCTCAACATCACTAGCCATTAGAGAGATGCAAATTAAAACCACAATAAGAGACCACCTCACACCTGTCAGAATGACCATCATTAACAAATCAACAAACATCATGTGTTGACAAGGAAGTGGGGGAAAGGGAACCCTGGTGCACTGTTGGTGGGAATGCAGGTGGTATAGGCACTATGGAAAACAGTGTGAGGTTTCCTTAAAAAACTAAAAATGGAGCTGCCTTTTGATCCAGCAAGTCCACTACTAGGACTATACCCAAAGAACCCTGAAACACCAATTCATAAGAACCTATGTAACCCTATGTTCATGGCAGCACTATTTACAATAGCCAAGTGCTGGAAACAGCCTAAGTGCCCATCAGTGGATGATTGGATCAAAAAACTTTCGTACATTTACACAATGGAATACTACACAGCAGAAAGAAAGAAGGAACTTCTACCCTTTGCAACAACATGGATAGAACTGGAGAGTATTATGCTTAGTGAAATAAGCCAGTCAGTGAAAGACAAATATCATATGATCTCACCCATTACAGGACAATAATGAACAAAACAAACAAAGAAGCAAAACAGAACCAGATATATGAATACAATGAACAGACCTTCAGTGGGCACTGGAGAAGTGGAAGAGGAAGGGTTAAGAGGGGAGTGGGGAGGAAGAGGCAAAGAAGGGGAGTAGTTCAGTCAAGGAACCAGTGTGGAAGAACCATGATCATGGACAACAAGTGGAATTGACTTTGGGGAGTAGTGGGTGGGTGGGGAAGGGAGCAGAGGGGATTAAATAGGGGATGGATGTAATACAACAGCATTAAAATTAAAGAAAAAAGACTCTGTAGGATGACAATTTGGCTTTCCTTTTGTTACTTGTAGCTCCCCTTTTGATTTTTTCTTATTTTATTTCATTGGTTGGCATTTCTTAACAATGTTAAATAATAGTGTTTAATAGAAGCTATCTTCATCTTTCTTCAAGTTTGATGGAAATGTCTTTAGTGATTAATGTTTAAATATAACATTGGGGGTTGATTTGTATAATTTTTTATTTATCATTTCACAGAAAAATACAAGATCTGCCCAGAAGGGATCCAGTCATGTAATATGAGAAATACAGACTTTTTAAAAAAAGATACAAGATACAAGACATGTTGTACAAAGGACAATGAAGCCTCCCTCAGTCCCCTTCAAAGTAGGCACCTTGGAACTTCACACAGTTCTCCCAGTCACCATCATATTCTCCTTAATCTTATTGACGGTCTGAAATCTCTTCCCTTTCAAAGGTGAGTTTAGTTTTGGGAAAAGCCATAAGTCACTGGGCTATAGGGGGACTGAGTCACCTGTGTGATTTACTGTGTTGCCAAAAAACTCTGCATGAGACATGCTACATGAGTGGATGCAGCATTAAGCTGTCAATCACCAGTTGCCCATAGTTGTGGCCTTCTGAATCATCCCAATAGTTTTCTCAGAGGAATAGTCAAGCTTAATAAAAAATTTGATGCAGTTTTGTTGCTCTACTTAATCAGTTATTTAGTGTGTGACAGCCACACAGTACATATGCTCACTCAATGGCACCTATTACCCCTGCTGACTAGACAGTGATGATGCCATTATTCACACATGTGCGTTCCAGTCCACTTTCCTTGGCATCCAGGTTACATCAGTGTCATGCAAATCATCCTCATTATATTAACAATGGCTGGACTTTTTCTGGACAGGTCTGGTATATCTAACTCTATTTTATTAGAACATTTAAAAAATAGAAACAGAAACAGAATTTAACCCAATGCTTCTTTTTGCATCTATAGAGAAAATCATATCATTTTTTCTTTTTAGCACCATACAACATTAAATATCTGAATATTAAATGACCTAGGATTTATCATGATAAAAGGGGGGATTAAAATATAGCACTGTTTTGTAAACTATATTTTTTGCTTTATCGAATTGCCTATGACAAATTTCTAAATTCTGGGAGCCAGTCTCCAAGAAGCCAGCACATGGCTGGTGTCTCAGGAACCAGAGACTAATTAGAATAATGCCAGCCTAGGCAGGGCACCATTCAGAGGTCAGACCTGCCAAAAGAAATCAATTATAGGATATAAACCTTGTTTGGATGTGTTTCATGCCATCATCCCCTCTGAGGTCCAAGGCCTTGCTTCCTTGGGAAAAGATTATGAATGCCAGAGCCTGTCATTTGTAATTACTTGACACTGACCTTTTTCCCCCCAGTCATCTTCATCCAGTGCAGAATTAATGATGGGACATGGAGAGGATGTGGAGATAGGACTCTTCTTTATGGAGATGCTGACTTCAGCCAAGAGAGCAGATTGCAGACAAATCCAATAATCCTCTGGCAGAAAAGAGGCCTGTGGGCATATTTGCACGTGTGTTCTTAGAGATTATGCACATATTCATATACTTACACTCTTCCCTCACATTAGGTTTATTGAGTATAGTTTCATGAATGCATGAATGAGAAAGTGAATTCAGTTGCCTGGGTATTCTTCATACTCACTCATATACACATGTTCATGTCTACTCATAGATACATTTGCAAGAGAGAGAACCCTCTTCACACAGCTCCCACGCACGTGCCAAGCTGCATTACATACCTTCTGAACTTTGCAACAGAAGGCTTTCAACCTCAAAATCAAAAATCTCAAATCAAACTGCTTCAACTACAGATTTATTGGTGCACATAATAGGAAGCCCAGAAATAAAGTGAGTTCCAGGGTTGATTGATCTGGGCTGCCATCAAGGACTGAACTTCATCCTGTCATCCCCTCTGCCATTTGCAGAACCATCTTCACCCTGAACCTGGGTGCCCCTGTAGTACAGTATGGCTCTCAAGGAGCAATCAAAGCTATGTCATATTCAGTGACAGTGAATATTCCTTAGTCATATTCAGGAAGAGAAAGCAAGAGAGTTCCCTAGGCTTTCTTAAGAAGAGTCAGAAATAACTTTCCAATCATTAACAATACATTTCTTCCTGCATATTAAAGACCATAGTTGGGGCAGCCCCCTTCTCTGAAACAAGGAGATGGGCTTGTACAATACTTACGCAAGCAGGCCTATTTCCTGAGGCAGTGCTCATCGTGATGGAACAGATGCTGGGAGTCAAGCATCAGAATCACTGCAGTCTGGAAGTTTTCTGGGCCAAATAAGTGAGGCCCCATGCTTCGCTAGCCTCATGCTTCACTGTAGGCAAGATAGGATGCAGGGTAGGGATTCGTAGGCATAGTCCTTTGCCTGTCCTGAAACTGCACCATTGAGATAGCTAGCTGCCTTTCAGACACAGAAAGGCAGCATTAGCTGGTCTGACTAAACTTCATTATTTTTTTCACTCTCGGGACTTATGCTTGGAGGCTGTGAAGTGAAATCAGAGTTCTACACTTGCAGTGAGTGAAAAGTTCAAAGTTACACCTTGGGTTCTTCCCTTCTCTAATCCTCACCTCCTGCTCAAGGTAGAAGAAATGAAAACAATGATTTTGGTACTGATTTGTATTAGCCCTGGCTATTGCCCCAACCAGAAAATAAGGTAATTGCTGTGGCCAAGGAGCTGGTGGGTGTTTGTGTGTGTATACAAGTGTGTATGTTTGTCTGTATCTGTGTAAATGTATATGTGTGTGTTTATGTCTGTGTGAGTTATAGTTGCATATGCATATCCTTTTCAATATTGGGTCCTTTGGATTATCATATAAATTTTAGGCTTGGCTTGCCAATATATGTGTAAGTGTCAGCTGGAATTTTGATAGAGCTCTATAGATCACTTTGGGGACTATGGCCATATTGAGTCTTCTGATCCATGCATATGGGATGTCTTTCCATTTATTTAGGTCTTATTTAATCTCTTTCACTTATGTTTTATAGTTTTCTGGAATAAGTGGTTTACTTTCTTTGTTAAATTTATTTCTAAGTATTTTCTTGCTTTTTAATGTTATTATAAGTGAATTTTCCTTAATTTTCTGTTTGCTAATTGCTATTTTGTAAAATTAAAGGTAATTTTTGTATAATAATTTGGTACCCTCAACCTTCTTGAACTTGGCCTTTGTGTTTTTGTTGCAAGATTTAGAACATTTAATTAAAAGAAACACAACAATTCATATATGTGATATAATTGTTCTGTTCAAGTTCTTGATGTTCCCCAAGTTTGCTAAGTGAATATTCTTTCAACTTACAAATGATGAAATGAATATTTTAAAAAGTTAGGTAACTACCATAAGATCACAAAGCCAAGACAAATATTCTTGTTTTTCTGCAGAGCATGTGAGAGATGAAGGTTCATCACCTTTTCTTATTCATATACCACTTCAAGTCCTAAGCTTATGTTTGTATGTGCACCTCCCCCACCCCACAAACACACACACATACAAAATGGGGTTCAAGTTTTTGTCAGACCTGTGCTACTGGAAAAGTTTTCTCTGATTAACTTTTAGAAGTTAGTACTGATATACTTCTTAACTATATTGCCATATGTATGACTGTACAGTAAATCTCAATTTTCCTTAGCAACATACACAGATGAAGAAGAACCAAAGAGAGGAGATGATTGCCCAAGGTTACTTAGAAAATAGTAGCAGAAGAACTGTCCTGATCATTTCGAACTTCTTTTGGTTTGAAATTAAATCTTGTTTTGGGGTTGGATATGAAGATTATAATATACTCTCAGAGTTAAAATTGTAAAAGGAAATGTGTAGTCAAACAGTTGAATCCCCTGGACAAGGCTGAAAAGGACTAATACCATCTGTTTGGGAGGATAAGACTTCATTCATATATTCATTCATTAAATAAATATTAACTGAATGCCTGTTACGCTATTAGGCTGCAGGTCATGAGCTAGGTAAGGAGATACAGAGACAAAGCTATAACCCTTGCTCTCTACAATCTTACAGCACAATGGGGGATATAAATGAACCAACCATTTCTATAATGTATGATAAGCTCTGGGAACTATAAAAATTGTCAGTTAGTCGGCCAGCATAGCAGTCAGAGAATGATTCTTGGGAGGTAACGTATCTAAGCTGAGTTTAGATGTATAAAACAAAGCAAAAAGAGTAAGCAGGGGTGAGAAGGGAGAGATAAGGTAAAAGCAATGGCAGGTAAGCAGAGTTTCAGAACACACTGGGAACTTGCAGGCATTCTGTGTGCCTGGAGCAGAATTGTAAAGACTGGTGTATGAGTAATGACGTATATATACTCAGGGCCTGGCTTGCACTGCACTCTCCATCAACTGGTACTGAGTGAATGAATGGGATGGAGGTGACTCTGGAGAAGGTCCAAGTTAGATAGGGAAGGATCTTGGATAACCACAAAGCAAGTTTGGACTTTATACTAAAGATAACTAAGTCATAAAGAAATTTTATTTGAAAAATACTATTGTCATATGTGCTAAATGGATTGGAGATGGCAAACTTGTTGATAATAAGGAAGTTGTTACAGAAATACAGAAGGAAGAAATAGGGAAGGAGTAGGGTAGAGAACAAGTGCTGGTTGAAGAGAGTAAGGAAGGATTCAGAACTTGGTATCTGAATTGGACGTGGGAGTGGAAGGAATGGAAGGCTCCCAGGGTTTTGCACCTATTTTCATTTTCATCATGAGAGGGGAGATGAAGCTGAATGAGGAGATGAGGCACAGTCAGGAAGGAAGCAGAGGTGATAAATGGGGTGAAGATGCCCTCACCCTTCCTCTTCCACTCCCTCCTAACCTCCCTCCCTCTTTCACACTATCTCTTCTTTCTTTTATTGCTACATCAATTTTACAGGAGGAGAGCTAGAAAAGAGGTGATGCTGAACAATTTGTATCTCCTTTATAGTCCTTCATCTTCATTTTTAAAGTAAGGGGCTGGATCACTGAGGTTTCTTCCAACTTGGAAATTCTCTGTTCTATGATGTACCTTACCAAAATCCACCTAATTTGTGTGGGCTTTCCAAGCAGAGAGAGCCAGGAGACCTTTGATTAAGAGAAAGATGAGAGTTGAGAACAACTCTGGGGGAAGTCAATTCACATTTCTGAGCCTTAGCCTAACTTAAAATCAGAATGAAGAATGGTGGATTGAGTGATGGAAAGAAGCCTGTCCACTCCAGCTACATCTTACCCCAAGGGAGGGCTTAGAAGGACCCTTCTTTTGCCCTCTTCATCCCTCCTCACTCTATTCCTAACCTACACCTTATTTCTTCTCTTTGGCCTGAATGACTTCCTAGTATTCACTCTACTTCCTGAGGAGGGTTCATATTTACCATTCAACTTAAGCCCTTTAGGAACTTAAAGTGTCATTCACTTTGGCATTGAAAAAGAGCTTACTAATCACAGAGATATCTACTCCTACTGCAGGAATCAAGGTAAGGATCTGATATCTCTTATTTGAAACCTGCTTCAGGCCTCCCATCAGGCACAAGCACACAATATATAATATTTACATCAGTGATTACTGGACTCTTCCTGTTGGATGATTATAAACGATGCTTCCCAAATGTAAAGGGTCATAAAAATTCTTTTCATGTTAATGAATGCTATTGCCTCAGACAAAAGAGCAATCTTCAATAGCCCATCTGTGTAACTTCAAATTTTACTCAGAGATGGAAATAAAATACAGGTATTTTGTTGGGATAGGTAGAATTGAAATCTTAAGTCAAACTACTGTGTACCTTGATCAATAATATAATGATGATTTTAAATTCATTATGGGTTATGGAGCTGTTATTGATTTTGTAAAATGTAAACAAATAGTAAATTTGGAACAAATAGTAAATCTCTAGTGGTCTAATATTTTTTCCATTACTTGCTTTTCACCTTTTCTAAGCTTTGGGGGATACTTCCAGATAGATGTCAGCATGGAAAAATGGGGAAAATCTGACAAAGAGAGAAAGACACCAAACTACTTTATTCAAATCATCTAAGGCAGCTGCTGATGAGGTGGCTTAATTAGAAGGTGAAGACTTTGCTCACCCTGTTCTTCACTTATTCCATAAAGTAAACAGGAAGTAAACTTGGGTAGCAGGGAATATGTAATTGCTGTAGGCAGAGTTCTAAATGCTTTTCTTTAAAAATATTATTTAGAGTATTTTTTTTAAGTTTTCCCTTTTAGATATACAAGAAAATAATTTTAACAAAGGAGAAAAGCATTTGCAATGCAGCATTGCTTAGCAGTAAAAATACTCATAATCTCTAATGACCTCCAGGAGAACTCTCATCCTAGTTTTGCCTACTGTGAGTCTTTGCACCTGCCAGGGAATCCTAGGCTTTAGGGTTTTTTGTTTTTTTCTTTTTCCTGCGTGCCTATTATGCATCAAATGCTTTATACACTGTACACTACCCTATTAAGTTAATGCTGGAAAGTGGAATGTTAAGCCCTTTTCAGATCTGTTCCTATTTCTTCTCTTTCCCTAAGTAGTGAGTGAAATAAGGATACATAATCTAATGCTTAAGTTGAATCTCAAGTTCACCATTTTTTCTCCTTGTGCAAGTTACACAGTATGTACTTGAGCCTCAGTTTCCTCAGGAGTGTGGAGGTAGCAGTGTGCCTTGCTTCAGCCTAATCCATTTTCATTCTAGGAACCAAAATAATTACGATGTGTCTGGAAGGATCCACTAACTGAAGGGGACGATTCTGCATTTAGTAGCCTTCCACTAGACAGGTCTCTGGAAGGTACCTTTCTCTTCATTACTTGTATGTTCCCTATATCTGGAAAAGTACTAGCTATGCCAATCAAATGTTGAGTAGAGAGATATGCACTGTCATTTGAGCTGGTGAAATTTCACAAACCAGTACAATTTTCTCAGTTAGCTATAGCAAACATTGGCTGTTTAATCAACAGCTATTCCTTACAAATACTCCTTTTTACCCATTTGGCTATGTGGCTATGTGATTCAGGGCAGCTAGATTCTTTCCTCTGAATGTAAATGCCAGTTATATAACATCATATTCCTTGCCACTGATTGGTTTGAGTTTGAACAAGAGAGATAATGCCAGCCAATGTGTTATGGGGGAAATATCTACTGGAAGCTTCTTCTAATGATAATGAGAAGGTAAAGAATACAGTAAACATGGTAAAGATGATAGAAAGGACAGATATAAAAAACTTAGATCCATGAAGCTATCGCTGTATCCCTTAATCAACTAATTTTAGTTTAATTAGTATAATGCATGCTCTTCACTGTTTACAACTTGATTTAGAATTTTCAGTTATGTGCAGCTAAATGTGCCCTGGTATGCACAGAAGGTTTGTGTCTAGTCATCTCCTTTTAGTCTTCTTCTGTTGGAATGAAGAGGAGGTGGTTCACTTTCTTTTTAAGCTCCAACTACTGTCCCTGACCAGTAGTTGCTAGGAAGTTGAGGAGGTTGGTGATGTGAAATGTAAAGTAAGTGGTTGGCATGGGACTAACCTAGAGGTCTACCTATGAGTTTCTTGAGGTGAAATTAGAATACCATTCTTATGAAAGTATAAGCCACCACATTGATTGCTTGGGTTCAGTTGTAGTTTGAGATAATACTTTACCTCTTCATAGGATTTCAGAATAAGATATACTTGGGTTTAAAATTACTCCATCATTTTTTTGGCAAGTGACTTAAGTTTTCTTGTTAGTAAAATAATATTATTAATAACAATAACAATAATAACATCACATAGAATTGCATTGAAGATTGAATAAAGGTAATAGCATAGGACTAAGCACATAAAAATTCCCAATATCATCCTAGTTATCATCATTATCACCCTCACTGTCATCATCATCATCATAATCATCGTCATCATCTTAAAGTTGAATTTAAAATTATATCTACTTGATTGAAGCCACATGGTCGGGTTTGAATTTCTGTTGCACCTCCTTTGCTATATGACCTTGCTTAATTTGTATAATCTACCTATTACACCTCTCTACCATTTTCGTCACAGTATTTTTTTCCCCTCCCCACTCTATCTCTTATATCAACTCATGAAACCTCTCACTTGAGCCATTGTGTTGTTTTTTAATTGCCTTAATCTTGTTTCCCTTCAATCTTTCAGCTAATGTCTTTCTAAAATTCAGATCTGATCATATGATTTTCCCATTCTTAAAATATTTAAACACCCTCCTTCCTACCCCCTACTGTGTCTATCATGGCATGTCAGATCCTTACTCATTTTGACCCCTGCCTGCCTTTCTTATGGTCATTACTGCAGGCTTCACACTCTTTCAACCTTCCATGCACTAACACTTGTGGCTCCTTTTGCTGGAAAAGCTCTTTGTCTCCCCATGCATCTGAAAACTGCTATTATAGTTGTAAACAGTTTCAGATGTTAGCATCTCCTCCATATAGCTTTGTCAGAATTCCTTCTTCTCATCAGATAGATTAACAATTTCTTCTTTCTCTTTCCTTCTCCTGCCTTTAAGGTCCTTATTCTTTCTGCTCTTCCCCCTACTCCTTTTTTGGTGTCTTACTAAATCAGGCCTCATAACCTCAACCTGCCAACAGCAAACACTCATAATCCCCAGGGATCATATGGAGCCCTCTTCCATTCCTGATCAAAAGACCTACAGTTTGCACATGCTATAAATGGGGCCTATTCTATGGAAAGCTGTTTCCAAAGTTCCTATGAATTTGCAAAAAGTCCAGTGCTTTAACCTTTCCCTGATAATTCTGTAAGCAGGGTATTTTCATCTCTCACCTTCTTGAGGCCAATTCAGTTCGTTTTTCCTGCCAGCACTGAGTCCCTACTCCATGCTGACAACATCACAAAGGCTGGGGACATTGAAAGGAAGGATTTGTGTCTCATATTCACAGGCTCCTGGGCTGGAGGAGTGTTCCCAGAGGCCAATCTCAGATCTACATAGGCAGCTTCTTAGGAATTACAACAGCAAAGATATATGGGGAGACACTGATATGGTCTGCCTGGGGGAAGGGGGAGTTGGCATTTTGTGTTTTGACTTCAATCTGCAGGTGAGTCTTATGCAAAACCAGATTTAGGAACCCTTTGTTTTTTTAGGGGACATAGAATTTTCTAGTCTGACCACATCTCTGCAGCCATTGCTCCCTCAAGCCCCATACTTGCCCACCTTTGCCAGGCTTTCCTCTTGCTCTATCCTAGTTTAAATCCAACTATCTTTTCAGTCCCCAGACCCACCTGATCCTAACCATCTTCACAAAGCCCTGGGTTGCCACCCTGGTTTGCAATGAGTGCTCTTTCTCTGGTATGTTTTACATTGGGCTCTCTCCTCATCTGGGGACACTTCACAGAGCCATGGGTATTTTTCTTGTCATGAGTGTGTTTTATCTCATTTATCAAAGTGTGAGCCCTTATAGGCTGCACATGGTGTCACAGTGTCTTACACTAGGTGCGGCCTGGGCCTTGGTCTGGCACAGTGACTGCAGTGGTTCAAAATATGTGGTTAACTCTTGCCTAAGCAACATCTATGATCTATGACTTGGGTCAGATTCCTAAGTCCACTGGGCTTCAGTTGCCTCAGCTGCCTCAGATTCAGTCTAAAAAGCCTAGCACACAACCAGGCTTTTAGCAATTGTTGACTAAGTGGTTGTTATTATGTTGATAGGTTTAGTTATTTCTTTTCCTTTTCATTCTTTTTCTCCTTCACTCTTTAAACTAAATTCCAGTTGTTGCTGTGAAAATAATGCAGAGATACTAACATGATGATGATGTGTGACCTACGTAAGCAGTTATGGTGCAGCTGTCACAGACCACACACCATGCAACTCCATTACCTTTGAAAATGAGACACAGTCACACCATGGATATGTGCTTGGCATATATGCTTGGCACTTGAGAAGCTATTTGTTTCTCCTTAGGTACCATACAAACAGTTTGATACTGATACCAGGTGAAAAATGTGGAGACCTCTATAGCTCCTTTTGAAAAAGGATTATATCCATGGTAAATTGAGATAAGCATGTCAAATGAAGATCAATAATGTCTATGTCATGCAATATAAACATATCTAAAAGCAGCTAAACAGACAGTGAAACATAAGAGGCCCTACAGATCATTGCCACATAAAGTGCAGCAGAATTGGCATTACCTGGGAGCTTGTCAACAAAGAGAATCCCATCTCAGATCTACTGAATTACAATCTGCACTTTAATAAGCCCTGCAGGTGATTTGTGTGCACATTTCAAGTTAAAAAAAAAAAAGGCTGCTTTACACAAGTTTTTAAAAACAACAGCAAAAAGAAGAAAAGGTCTGACATATGTTTGGCATCTTTCATAAGCCTTAACTGATGTCATGCCCTACTTGATAGAGCTTACCTTCACACTCAGAATAGTGGTGCCTATTTATCTTGACCTATGTTTCATAGGAATTCGTCGTGAAAGTAGAATCAGTCATTGTTCACATATTCCTGCTCCTCAATAACTTTAGCCACCATGCTTACTTTAGGTAACAGATTCTAAAAGATGAGATTATGACCATGTGCAATTCGTTACCATTTATACCTCCCATTGGTAGTGGAAGTAGATAGACTTGCAATTCATTTATTCATCAAGGATTTTACTTAGTGTCCAGGCACTGGGAGGTGTCTTAAAGATAAAAAGATGAACTGAAGATGGCCCTTGCTATGCTTGACAAGAAAGGCAGATATAAGAAACAGATCATTACAGTCCAAAATGTGAACAAAGTGATGTGGGGCAAAGAGGAAGAACTATGTTTTAAACTCTACAGTAAAATTGCTAACAAGGCTATCTTTCTCTTCCCTGCTTTGTAGAAAGTAAGGCCTAAGGAAGCAGCTGTTAGAATAAAAATACACCCATGCCAGACCTTTGTGAATGTGCCTGTCCCCCATGTACAACCTTTCTTCTCAGGTCACCACAATTACTTCAGGGACCAAACTGATGTCCTTAAATTTATTTCCTTCTGAATTGAAACCAATAGCTTGTGTTTGTTTCTATCTCCCCCACAATTTCTCTACTTAGCTTTTTCTAAATATGTCACAGCATCTCTACTACAATTAGATCAACAACAAAGAAATACACCTTATCAGTGATTTCTTCCAATATCTGGCAATACTGTGGGAGAGATCTTTTGATTAGGATATTTTCATTACTAAAAACACTATAACACAATAAATTAATTCAATGTTGTGCACTTATCTATTAGACACATTACTATAGGAGTATGAAAATGTTAATTATTCATTATCATTGCTCTGATTATTTGTTGTGGCTGATAATTACATTGAATATATTTTATATCAGTAATAACCTTCTGTCTACATTTACAACATGTTGTATCTTGGGGGCTTGTCAAGTTTTTTCCCCAAGCCTTTCCTTTATTAAGACACAGACCTCAGGAGTACATAACCTTTATGTTGAAGGCTGATTTTCTTCTTTCATATAAAGAGCAAATATTATAGATTAATTAATCCAAGATGATTATAATTTAATCACTCTTCCTCTGGCTTCACAAGGGATTTGGCTTTTATTCAGTAGCTCATTCATATTGTTATGAAGAATAAATGCAGTCATAAAATATTTGTGTGCTATGAATTCACAGAACATCTAACTGAAAACCTGGAGGGGACTGTGTGCCAGCCAGGCACTCAATTCAGTATCACACCTTGTGGCCTCAGCTTCAAATACAAGCTAACGACCCTCAGGTGAAGAGATTTAACCAATGCAGGAGAGCTTTGCCCATCAACTACAAACTAAACATTTTAGTCCCACAAAATTCATTGAGCACCTACTATATACCGACACTATGTTAAACTCTGAGAATCAATTATATTCTGATTGCTTAATGTTGGAGCCATTAGTGAATTTCTTTGTGCCTTGGTTTCCTCACCTGTAAAATGGGACAACAATGGAAATTACTTCACTGGGTAATGAGGACAGAGTTCATAATAAGTGTTGAAGTGCCTTGAATAATGCTTAGCACTGGTAAACACTCAATAAATCTAAGCTGTT
Organism: Noctilio leporinus; assembly: GCA_004026585.1. NCBI lineage: Eukaryota > Metazoa > Chordata > Mammalia > Chiroptera > Noctilionidae > Noctilio > Noctilio leporinus. The sequence continues at coordinate 18,730 of PVIW01009318.1, forward strand.
ATTATTATTATTAATGATTATTATTCAGATGCTGTTTCTTGCCAAGATGGAGGCAGATGTGTAGTTGTCACACAATTAATGCTCAGCCTACTGAATGGCACAAACTAGGATTTGGACAGTTTTCCTGGGGTGTGGCAGGTAAGGGAAGACAATCAAAATGAGGATCCACCTTTGGAAATGACACAAAATAAACATACTGCTGTGTTATAAAGGTCCACCATGATGGGGGTGCTAATAGGTGACAGGTAGGTGCTATTCATAGAAGAGGAAGAGCTTCCCTAAAGGATGAGAAGCGTATTAGTCACTGGGGAGGAGGGAATGGGGGAAACTGGATAGAGCCAAGTACCCTGGAGACAAACCAGGTGGGTTGGCAGCGGTGGACTTCACACTGAGGGCACCTAGTGAAGGCTTTTCATCAGAGGAGTCAAAAATCAGATTAAGATTGCAGGACTATCCCTGAGGCAGTCTGGAGTGTGGAAGTGGCTGAGTCTGTGGAGAGAACCAACATCAGGATCCAGGCAGGAGCTGTGAGGTCTGAGGTAAGGCAGGGAAAGGTGGGTCATGGTGAAATTGTAGGGAGACATAACTAACTCCACAATTGGTCCAATGTTGCCTTCTGAGCAGAGAGCCCTTGAGTTTGGTTTTGAATAGTAATCATATAATTGGCTAGGTGAATGTGAGGGACAAGAAGGGAAGGATTATAGATGAAAGGACAAGGTGAGGACAAAAACAAGCAACATTTCTTAGGTGCCCACTGCATGCCATGTATTCCACAAAATACCTCACCTTTGTTACCTCATTAAATCCTTACAGAAGCTCAATGGGGCTGTTACATATCAGGACCAAACAACAAGAAAGTGGTAGTTTTAAATTCTGGAGCAATTACCCCTTGACTTTCATCATCAGTGAAATGAGTGATATGATTCTGGTGACTCTGTAGGGTTTCAGTCCACATATTAAATGTGAAGCAACTGTCTTTTGTTGCTAAATGTGGACCCTCAGTGAGGAGTCCATTGGGAAGCCTACTGGACTTTTTGAGCAGCCATGGTTAGGTACCAAAGAAAGTAAATTTTAACTACTGTAGGAAATGGCTTCTCCTCTGAGGTGAGTGTTCATTCTCCCTGAACAAGAAGGCTGGACCTCCAGTGTCTGCTGCCTCCATAACCTGCAGAAGCAAGCTCAGATATGCTGACTGGTATGTGCATTTGGGCATGAGAGACAGAGTAGGACATGAGTCAGGGGTGAAGGAGTTGGAAAGGGGTGGGAGTTTTTGAACCATGGTGGGCAAGATCTGTGAGAAGAAAACATTCAGGGCACCCAGGTTCAGGGCACTGACATGGAAAATAGAAGGCAATTTCAAGTTCTCTGGGATTCAGTTTTCTCACATGTTCAGTTGAGTAACTCTTCCCAGGACTATATGAGGACTAGGCTGGAGACTTCACTAATGCTAGTTCCTGGCCTGAGGAGGGGGCTTCAGGCGATGAAGATATACCACGATTTGCAGTGAAAACCCACGTTGGGCAGTGAGCCCACCAGCAAGAGGGGCAATGACCCTGGGCTCCTGACTAGGGAGTGGGTCTCCAACAGGAATTTGGCAGGACACTTTTAAAAGAAAGACTGAAAGATATTAAACAGTACCTTTATAATCTGTCCTTAATCCTATATTAGAATTGCCTGGAGAGCTTCTAAACTAGTAATGCTCAGCCCTGACCAGTGTGGCTCAGTTGAATGGGCATTGTTCTGCAAAGCAAAAGTTCACTGGTTCTATTCCCAGTCAGGATACATGCCTTGGTTGTGGGTTTAGCCCCCGTGGTCAAGATGCCTATGATAAGCAACTCATTGATGTTTCTTTCTCACATTAATGTTCTCTCCTTCCCTTCTCCTCTCACTAAAAAATGTATAAATAAAATCTTTTTAAATTTAATTTTATGGTTGTTGTATTACATCCATCCCCTTTTTCCTCCCCTCTGCCCCTTCCCCACACACCCACTCCTCACCAAAGTCAATCCTACTTATTGTCCATGTCCGTGGTTCTTCCATACTAGTTCCTTGACTAAACTTCTTTTCTTTGCCTCCTCCTCCCCCCACCCCCTGGCCCACTGAAGGTCTATTCATTGCATTCATGTATCTGGTTCTATTTTGCTTATTTGTTTGTTTTGTTCATTATTGTCCTGTAATGGGTGAGATCATATGGTATTTGTCTTTCACTGACTGGCTAAGCATAATACCCTCCAGATCCATCTATGTTATTGCAAAGGGTAGGAGTTCCTTCTTTCTTTCTGCTCTATAGAATTCCATTGTGTAAATGTACCAAAGTTTTTGATCCAATCATCCATTGATGGGCACTTAGGCTGTTTCCAACACTGGCTATTATAAATAGCGTTGCTATGAACATAGGGCTACATAGGTACTTATGAATTGGTGTTTCAGGATTCTTTGGGTATAGTCCAAGTAGTGGAATTGCTGGATCAAAAGACAGTTCCATTTTTAGTTTTTTAAGGAAACCCCATACTGTTTTCCACAGTGGCTGCACCAGCCTACATTCCCACCAACAGTGCACTAGGGTTCCCTTTGCCCCACATCCTTGCCAACACTTGTTGTTTGTTGATTTGTTGATGATTGCCATTCTGACAGGTGTGAGGTGGTATCTTATTGTGGTTTTAATTGGCATCTCTCTGATGACTAGTGATGTTGAGCATTCTTTCATATGCCTCTGGGCCCTTTGTATATCTTCCTCAGTGAGTTGTCTGTTCAGGTCCTTTGCCCATTTTTTAATTGGGCTGTCTGTCTCCCTGGCGTTGAGTTGCATTAGTTCTTTATATATTTTGGAGATCAAACCCTTGTCTGAGGTATCGTTGGCAATTATGTTTTCCCATACAGTTGATTCCCTTTGGATTTTGCTGGTGTTTTCTTTACCTGAACAGAAACTTTTCAATTAAATATAGTCCCATTTGTTGATTTGTTCTTTGATTTCCTTTGCCCTTGGTGAAGTATCAGTAAACATATTTCGGTATAGGATATCAAAAAGTTCACTGCCTATATTTTTCTCTAGGACCTTTATGGTGGCACTGCTTATGTTTAAATCCTTAATACATCTTGAGTTTATTCTGGTGTATGGTGTAAGTTGGTGATCTAGTTTTATCTTTTTGCATGTTGCTGTCCAGTTCTCCCAACACCATTTGTTGAAGAGACTGTTTTTACTCCATTGGATGTTCCTACCCCCTTTGTCGAATATTAGTTGATCATAGAGCCCTGGGTTAATTTCTGGGCTCTCTATTCTGTTCCATTGATCTATATGTCTGTTCTTATGCCCGTACCATGCTGTTTTGATGACAGTAGCCTTGTAGTATTGTTTGAAGTCCGGTATTGTAATTCCTCCTACCTTGTTCTTCTTTCTCAAGCTTGCTGTGGCTATTCGTGGGTGTTTTTGGCTCCATATAAATTTTTGAAGTACTTTTTCTATTTCTGTGAAGTCTGTCATTGGTATTTTAATTGGGATTGACTGAATCTATAGATTGCTTTGGGTAGTATAGACATTTTAATGATGCTAATTCTTCCCATCCATGAACATGGTATATGCTTTGATTTATTTATATCTTCCTTGATTTCTTTCTTCATTATTCTGTAGTTTTCTGAGGAAAGGTCTTTTACCTCCTTAGTTAAGTTTATTCCTAGTACTTTATTTTCCTTGTTGTTAAGGTAAATGGGATTTGTTTTCTCACTTCTATTTCTGATGTTTCATTATTAGTATACAAAAATGCTTTTGATTTCTGGATATTGACTTTATACCGAGCTATTTTGCTAACTTTGCTTATTAGGTTGAGTAAGTTTTTGGCGGAGCCTATCGGGTTTTGTATGTACACTATCATGTCATCTGCAAATAATGACAATTTTACTTCCTCCTTTCCAATTTGGATATATTTGATTTCTTTTTCTTCTCTGAAAGCCATGGCTAGAACTTCCAAAATGATGTTAAACATAAGTGGAGAGAGTGGACTGCCTTGTCTTGTTTCTGATCTTAGGGGGAAAGCTTTTAGTTTTTGCCCATTGAGTATGATGTTGGCTTCAGGTTTCTCATAGATGGCCTTTATTATGTTGAGGTATGCTCCCTCTATTCACATTTTGCTGAGGGTTTTTATTGTAAATGGTTGCTGTACTTTATCAAATGACTTTTCAGTATCTATTGATATTATCATGTATTTTGTCTTTCATTTTGTTGATGTAGTGTATTACATTTATTGACTTGCAAATGTTGTACCTTCCTTGAATCCCTGGGATGAAACCCACTTGATCATGATGTATGATCTCTTTAATGTATTGCTGAACCCAGTGGGCCAATATATTTTTCACATTTTTCAAAAATATTTTATTTATTATTTTTAGAGGAAGGGGAAGGAAGAGAAGCAGAGAGGGAGAGAGACACCAATGCATGGCTACATTTCACTTGCCTCCAGCCAAGAACCCAGCTGGAGACCCGGTCCACAACCTGGCCACGTGCCCTGGCTGGGGAATCAAACCAATGACCCCCAGGTTCTCAGGTTCACAGGTTCAGAGCCTTATCCACTGTGCCACCAGGCAGGGCAAGTTGGCCAATATTTTGTTGAGAATCTTAACATCTATGTTCATCAGATGTATTGGCCTGTAGTTTTCTTTCTTAGTTGTGTCTTGACCTGGTTTTAGGATTAGAATAATATTGGCCTCATCAAAATAGTGTGGGAGTTTTCCCTTTTCTTGGAATTTTAGAAATAGATTGAGAAGGATAGGATTTAGTTCTTCTTGAAATGTTTGGTAAAATTCACCTGTGCTGGCATCATGTGTGGAGCCCTTGTGCACTGGGAGTTTTTTAAATTACTGTTTCAATTTCACTATTTGCTATTGGTCTATTCAGGATTTCTGCTACTTCTGGATTCAATATATTTTTTTAAATTTAATTGTTGTTGTATTACATCCATCCCCATTTTGCTCCCCTCTGTCCCCCTTCCCATCTACCCAGTCCCTCCAAAGTCAATCCCACCTGTTGTCCATGTCCATGGTTCCTTTCTACTAGGTTCTTGTCTAAGCTGCTCCCTTTCCTTGCCTCTGCCTCACCCCTCCCCGCAACCCCTTTCCCCCTGACCACTGAAGGCCTATTCATTGTATTCATATATTTGGTTCTGTTGTGCTTGTTGTTAGTTTTGCTGATTATTGTCCCATAATGGGTGAGATCATATGATATTTGTCCTTCACTGACTGGCTTATTTCACTAAGCATAATACTCTCCAGTTCCATCCATGTTGTTGCAAAGGTCCAAGTTCCTTCTTTCTTTCTGCTCTATAGAATTCCATTGTGTAAATGTACCAAAGTTTTTTGATCCAATCATCCACTGATGGGCACTTAGGCTGTTTCCAACACTTGGCTATTGTAAATAGTGCCGCTATGAACATAGGTGTGCATAGGTTCTTATGAATTGGTGTTTGAGGATTCTTTGGGGATAGTCCAAGTAGTGGAATTGTTGGATCAAAAGGCAGTTCCATTTTCAGTTTTTTAAGGAAACCCCATACTGTTTTCCACAGTGACTGCACCAGCCTACATTCCCACCAACAGTGTATGAGGGTTCCCTTTGCCCCAAATCCTCCCCAACACTTGTTGTGTTTTGATTTGTTGATGATTGCCATTCTGACAGGTGTGAGATGGTACCTTATTGTAGTTTTAATTTGCATCTCTCTGATGACTAGTGATGTTGAGCATTCTTTCATATGCCTCTGGATCCTTTGTATATCTTCTTCAGTGAGTTGTCTGTTCAGGTCCTTTGCCCATTTTTTAATTGGGCTGTCTGTCTCCCTGGTGTTGAGTCACATTAGTTCTTTATATATTTTGGAGATCAGACCTTTGTCTGAGGTATCATTGGCAATTATGTTTTCCCATACAGTTGGTTCCCTTTGAATTTTGCTGATATCTTCTTTAGCTGAACAGAAACTTTTCAATTTGATATAGTCCCATTTATTGATTTGTTCTTTGATTTCCTTTGCCATTGGTGAAGTATTAGTAAACATATTTCTGCATAGGATATCTGAAAGTTTGCTGCCTATATTTTTCTCTAGGACCTTTATGGTGGCACTGCTTATATTTATATACTTTATCCATCTTGAGTTTATTCTGGTGTATGGTGTAAGTTGGTGGTCTAGTTTTACCTTTCTACATGTTGCTGTCCAGTTCTCCCAACACCATTTATTGAAGAGACTGTTTTTACTCCATTGGATGTTCCTTCCCACTTGGTCAAATATTAGTTGACCATAGTGTCCTGGGTTAATTTCTGGGCTCTCTATTCTGTTCCATTGATCTGTATGTCTTTTCTTATGCCAGTACCAGGCTGTTTTGATGACAGTAGTCTTGTAGTATTGTTTGAAGTATGGTATTGTGATTCCTCCTACCTTGTTCTTCTTTCTCAAGATTGCGGTGGCTATCCGTGGCTATTTTTGGCTCCATATAAATTTTTGAAGTATTTTTTCTATTTCTGTGAAGTCTGTCATTGGTATTTTAATTGGGATTGCATTGAATATGTAGGTTGCTTTGGGTAGTATGGACATTTTAATGATGTTGATTCTTCCCATCCATGAACATGGTATATGTTTCCATTTATTTGTATCTTCCTTGATTTCTTTCTTCATTGTTCTGTAGTTTTCTGAGTACAGGTCTTTGACCTCCTTAGTCAAGTTGATTCCTAGGTACTTTATTTTTCTTGTTGCTATGGTAAATGGGATTTGTTTTTTCACTTCTATTTCTGTTGTTTCATTATTGGTATACAAAAATGCTTTTGATTTCTTGTTATTGACTTTATACCCAGCTATTTTGCTAAATTTGCTAATTAGGTTGAGTAAGTTCTTGGTGGAGCCCATCAGGTTTTGTATGTACACTATCATATCATCTGCAAATAATGACAGTTTGACTTCCTCCTTTCCAATTTGGATACCTTTGATTCCTTTTTCTTCTCTGATGGCTATAGCCAGGACTTCCAAAACAATGTTGACTAGAAGTGGAGAAAGTGGACAGCTTTGTCTTCTTCCTGATCTTAGGGGAAAAGCTTTCAGTTTTTGTCCGTTAAGTAAGATGTTGGCTTCAGGTTTCTCATAGATGGCCTTTATGATGTTGTGGTATGTTCCCTCTATTCCCATTTTGCTGAGGGTTTTTATCACAAATGGTTGCTGTACTTTATCAAATGCTTTTTCAGCATCTATTGATATGATCATATGGTTTTTATCTTTCAATTTGTTGATGTGGTGTATTACATTAATTGATTTATGAATGTTGTACCATCCTTGCATCCCTGGGATGAAACCCACTTGATCATGGTGTATGATCTGTGTAATATGCTGCTGAATCCGATTGGCCAATATTTTGTTGAGAATTTGAGCATCTATGTTCATTAGAGATATTGGCCTGTAGCTTTCTTTCTTAGTTTTGTCTTGCCCTCATTTTGGGATTAGAATAATATTGGCCTCATAGAAAGAGTTTGGGAGTCTTCCCTCTCTTATACTTTTTGGTATAGGTTGAGAAGTATAGGAGGTAGTTCTTCTTTAAATGTTTGGTAAAATTCACCTGTGTTGCCATCTGGTCCAGGGCTTTTGTGCTTTGGGAGATTTTGGATTACTTCTTTAATTTCACTAGTTGTTATTGGCCTATTCAGGCTTTCTGCTTTTTCTGGGTTCAGTTTTGGTAGATTATACCTTTCCAGAAATGTGTCCATTTCATCCAGGTTGTCATATTTTTTGTCATATAGTTTGTAGTAATTTCTTACAATCTTTTGTATTTCTGAGGTATCAGTTGTGATTTCTCCTCTGTCCGTTTTGATTCTGTTTATTTGGGTCCTCTCTCTCTTTTTCTTGATGAGTCTGGATAAAGGCTTGTCAATTTTGTTTATTTTTTCAAAGAACCAGCTCCTGGACCTGTTGATTCTTTGAATTGTAGTTTGAATCTCTAAGTTATTTAGTTATGCTCTGATCTTGATGATTTCCTTCCTTCTACTTGCTCTGGGCTTTGTTTGTTGTTGTTCCTCTAGTTGTTGCAGTTTTATTGTTAGGTTGTTTTTATAAACTTCTTGTGACCTTTTTAGGCAGGCCAACACTGCCCAGCTCCCCCAGGTGAAAGCCAGTCCTCCAAGCTGACCAGCTCTCCTGAGGAGTCCTTTAAGCTTCATTATTTTTTTGAACAGGTTTTCCATTCCTTGTTTCTATTCTCCTTCTGGTATCCCTATGATACAGATATTACTGTGTTTCATGTTGTCCTGCAGCTCTCTTAAAATCTCTTCATTCTTATTCAGCCTTTTTTCATTCTGTTGTACTCTCTTGGAATATTTTTCTACATTGTTCTCCAGCTCACTGATTCCATCCCCTGCTCCCTCAAGCCTGCTGTTGATTTCTTCTACTGTATTCTTCAATTCAGAAATTGTACTCTTCCTTTCCTCCTGGCTCTTACTCATAGTTTCTATGTCCTTTTAAAGCTGGTGTAGTTCCCAGTAAGTTTCTTTTAGCTTCCTTGGAAGTCTTAGTAGTTCCCCCAGTGTTTGTGGTTTTCTTTGAGTTTGCTGAGCTCATTGAGCTTCTCTATCATCATTATTTTGAATTCCATATCTGATAGTTTGCTTGTCTCTATTTCATTTAGTGATGTTACTGGGGATTCCTCCTTTCTTTTTGGTGATGGACTGTTTCTTTTTCTTTCCATTTTTGGGTTTCTTTGTAATCCAATCAGCCTGTGATCAGCTGCCAGGCTAAGGAACTGCTAGGCTAGAAGGGTTGATTTAATTGTAATCCTATCAATATGTGGTCCACCACCAGGGTCAGATGTAGTTTGAGGTGACAGACCTATTCAGTTGTAAATCAATGAATCAACTACCAAACTCAGGCCCTGCTGGGCTAGACAGAGAGGTTTAATTGTAATCCAGTGGATCAGCCACCAGTTTAGGTGCTGCTTGGTGGGACAGATTCAGATATAAATCAATGAATCTCTTACCAGCCGCCAGGCTCAGTTGCCACTGGGCTGGCAGTGTGATTCAATTGTAACCCAATGAATCTGTGATTAACCACCAGGCTCAGGTGCTGCTGAGTTCAAGTGAAAGATTTTATTGTATTGTAATCCAATAAGTTTGTGATTAGCTGCCAGGCCCAGGGGCCACTAGGCAGGATACACCAACTCAACTGTGAACCAATGAATCCACGATTAACCACCAGGCTCAGTTTCCACTGTGTGGGGCTGACTGCCTGACCCAGCTGTAAGTCAGAGAGTTTGTAATCAGCTGCCAGGCCCAGGTGCTATTGGGCAAGAAATGCCTCTTCAGGTGCCAATGATTGTCTCAGACAGGGCAGGTCAGGAGAGGTTTATTTTGATGTAAAGCAAAGAATTGTGATCAGGCACCAGGCTCAGGCATTGCCATTCAGGGCAGATTGCTTCTAGTAGGGGGTGCTATGTGGAGCTGTCCAACAGAAGCTGCTTGGCGCAGAGCAGTCCTCCTGAGGTGTGGGTGCTGAGTCAGCACCAGGATCCCCACAGCTGCTTCCCCACTTCTCTCCTTCAATCCACCATTGGAGACTCTCCCCATGCCTCTCCAGTCCACTCTGCCCTCCATCCGCTGGAGTCCAGGGTAGGTGGGTGTCAATATGTTTTCCTAGTAGTTCTCTATCTCTAGCGCTCTCCTAGGCTAGTAAACTCCATGGCTTTCTGCCCTTCTCAGCTGTATGCTGCTCTCCTCTCTACCCTGTTGCTATAGGCTGGGAAACCCAGCTGGCAGACCAGAACCCACCCTTCTCAGTTGAAGTCCCCAGCTCCATTCCTTCGACTGCTGCCTCCAGCAGGGGCCCAGCCAGCCCTCTTGCATTTCTGAGATTCCTACCAGTCACATTGTGATGAAGCGTCCTCTTCAGTTCTGTCCATGGTTATAAGACTTCTTTCCAGCTGGTGTTCTGTTGGTAATTCCAGCTGATTTTTTCTCCAAAGAAGTAATTCCAGATGCAACCTGGGAAGATTGGCGTAGCTCTGCTTACTCCTCCACCATCTTGCTGGAACTCCAAGTCTTTTTAAACTTAGTAATATCCAGGCTGCATCACCAGAGATTTGGATTCCTTTGCTCTCTAGTGGGCCCAGGCACGGGTATATTTTTAAAGTCTCCCTAGCATATTCTAATATGTTGCCAGAATTGAAACCACAAATTTAGGCAGAGAATGCAGGCCAGCTGTTTAGCTCCTTCCAGGCATCAATATGAGCTCCAGGGGTGCTTCCCCACGTGCAGGCATATTAACAGGCAGCCTTGTAAGAGCAGTAACAACACATGCAGAGTCAGAAAAGCTCTGTGAGGCAGGCTCCTTGGGGGCTCAGCTAGTCTTCCTTTGCCTCCTGGGAACAGGGCAATGTGGACCTGTTGTTTGGGCCAGCCACAAAGCATGGAAACATTTCATTCAGAATTATCATTATCAGCCTAGCCCAGAAGAGGAAAGAAAGAAATGAGTAAAACCTATGTTTGTCCCTTTAATCAGTTTTTCATGCCTGCATGGTAGGATGTGGTGCTGCCCTTGAGCAAAAGAGATGGCTGCAGAGCAGAAGAGTTGAGCTGTGGGCAAAACCCAAGCTTTCCACAGTGCAGGGCAGGTCTTAACTAGCTTGGCCTAGTCTGCATCTATTTAGTCAACTCCCAGTTCAGCAGGAGAGGGTTTTCCTGTTTATGGATTGTGTGTGGCCAACTTTTAATTTCAGCCTGTTTTTTTTCCCACTGTTCCACACCCTCCTGGGTCTTCTTCCTCAAGCCCTGGATGGCACACAGACTCAACAATGGTTATCTGAGCAGACATGATGTTGAACTGGCTCTCAATGTTGGCTTGGCTCTCACACCATAGACACTAAATAAATGTCTGTTGACTGATTGGTTCTGGCCAACAGACCAGGAATTATTTTTGGGTTGTCTTCTTTCTTCCATTGTGCTGATGAACAAGCATTGACTATGATACTTTCTAGATTAAGTTTTTGCCCTTTTTACAAATGCCTCCAAGTCCAGAAATAGAGAACAGAAATTTTTTTTTTATTGATAAAGTATAATCTTTTTAATAATATATTTCTTGTTAGTTCAGTTGTATTTTAGACTGAAAATGTAATCTAGGAGAATTTCCACAGTGGTCCAATCTGCATTTTATTTAAACCATTGAGACACTAAGTTTAATAATTATTAAACTATACTGCATTTTGAAAAGTTTAGAGAGCAGAAACAAAAACAAGTCTTTTTTTAAGAGAGCAGATGTCTGAACCCAATGACAAAATTACTTAAAAAACCATCAGTTTACCCTGGCTGGTAGCACAGTGGATAAGGTGCTGGCCTGCGAACCCAAAGGTTGCAGGTTCGATTCCCCAACCAGGGCACCTAACAAGGTCGCAAACCAGGTCTCCAGTCAGGTCTGTGGCTGGAGGCAGGTGGAAGGCAACCATACATTGATGTCTCTCTCCCTCTCTGCCTCTCTCCCTTCCCCTCCTTCTAAAATAATGAAATAAAATTTTTTAAAAATTTAAAAAATAACCCATCAGTTTAATGAGGAGCATATATAATGTTTGATTAAAATAAATAAGGGTGGGGTAACCTGGTGGATACATAAATCAACTCCTCATTTTCAAAAGGTTATTAATAAGGTTTGATATATACTCTGGGAGCCAGTCTGTAACTATTGTTTATTCTGAGAGAGTATGTTTGAGTTTGAAGAGAGAAGGACATATGAGAAAAAGTTCTCTCCTAGAAAAGATGACACAGAACTTCTAGATCCTTAGGATGGGTGATATGTAACCAAATATTAGGTTATATTTGAGGGTCATTACTATTAGCAACAATACAAAATGTAAATGCTTTATGATTTTTCCTTCTTATATTAAAAGTTTATTAGTATTCTTTTTAAGCTGTTCTATAGCATAAAGCACTTGTAGGAAGTCTGCCACTATTTCTTCAGTTGTATCTTCTTCCAGCCTGGGTTCTTCGTCTGCTTCTTTTCAGGTGCTAACCTTTCTTTTTGTTTGTTTCATTAGCAATTAGTAGTTGCAGTAGGAGCAGTGTTTCTCATGTAGTGGGTTTAGTAGTTGTGCCATTTCTTTTTATCTTCTTCATGGATGTGTTTGTGTAAATCTTCTGTTTATTTTATGTGGTTTGGGTTAATTCTTTTAGAATAATTCTCTGTCTTCCATCAGAGATGCATTTTGAGGGCAGAATATTGTTTATCCATTACATCTCCGTGACTCTGTAATGCAAAGATGGAGAAAGACAGAGCTCAAGGTCAGTGATATGCAACAGGGCTGGAAGGTCTGGAAAGCTGATGTGAAACTCACTGTTTGTCATAAACAATCATCTTTCTTTTGCCTGGGCCACCACATAAACTGTGTCAAGTTTATTTCACAAGGGTGATTCCCTCTCATTGTTTGTTTGCTTTTAGCAGGTCTTAACATAGCACTATTAGTTTGTTTCATTAGGGACTGATCCTGGGTAAATCTGTGTTATTGCTTCCTCCATCATCTCAATCTTAGATGAAAAGTCTAGAAAATCTTTAAGGCTCAGATTAAGAGCCATAGCCCTCATTGGGAGTTGACCACTAGTCCCATTGGTTAGATGAGTAAAGGTAGTCTTCACAGAAAACTAGAGAAAAGGTAAGCAGTGAATAATTATAATTAAAAATTTGGTTAGCATTCAACTTGATTATAGTTGTTGACAGTTACTGAAAATCCTCTAAATTATTAAGTTTGTTATTTCAAAGTGGGAATTATAGTTTAATTAATATTTGTACCTTCATTTTAATGAAGAAATATATTTTAATGGGAGCACATATTTGCCTAGTTTTTAATCTTGCTTTCTCTCAGTTGCCTGAAATGAAATTTATCATTTGCTTATGAAACTAAAATCAGGCAACATCTTGTGGAAGCTACCTGAATTGCAAGCATATTGTGAATAAACCCTAAAGGCTAGTTCTCACTGCTGGCTGTGCATTAGAATCATCTCAAAAATTTTAAAAAGAACTGTTACCTAGATCCCACCTTAGATTTTGATTTCATTAATCAGAGGTGATTATCCTTTGAGTCTAATTGCTCATCCATCAGTATTTTTTGAAATTTACAAGGTAATCTGCCTCCTCTTTTTTATTTTTCCCTACTTGACTGACATTATTTCTTGCCATGTTCTTTTCATCCTTTGGTTCTTCAGGCTCTCCCTCTAACCAGGTTCATCTAAAATAGTCAATGCTCAGAAGCCTCTTCTCAACTAAAGCCCCACATTCTCTTCTAACTCATGGGTTCTAATTAGGAGTATTTGCACTTTAAATGAGAACACCCAGGAACCAACATATATGGTCAATTAATTTATGACCAAGGAGATAAGAATACACAATGAAAAGAGGACAGGTCTCTTTAATAAATGGCATTAGGAAAAATGGATAGCTACATGCAAAAGAATGAAACTGAACCACTTTCTTATACAAAAATTAACCAGCACTAAAAAACTAACTCAAAATGGGTTAAAGACCTGAAAGCAGAACTACTGGAAGAATACATTGGTGGTAAACTCAATGACATTTGCCTTGGCAATGATTTTTGGAGGAGGGGTGGCAGGGGATCAGCCACCAGAAACAAAGGCAGCAAAAGGAAAAATAAACAAGTGTTAGTACATCAAACAAGGAAGCTTCATCACAGTGAAAGAAACCATTAATCAAATGAAAAAGCAACCTGCTGAATGGGAAAAATATTTGCAAATCATGTGTCTGATATGGAGTTAATATCTAAAATATTTAAGTAATTCATACAACTAAATAACAAATAAAACCCCAGATAATTCTATTAGAAAATAGACAGAAGATCTGAATAGATATTTTTTCAAAATGAGACATACAGATGGCCAACAGTTACATAAAAAGATGCTTAATATAATTAAACATCAGGGAAATGGAAATCAAAACCACAATGAGATATCACCTTACATGGCTATTTAAAAAATAAAAAATAGATAAGAAATAGTAAGTGTTGGTGAGTATGTAGGGAAAAGTAAACCCTTGTACATTGTTGGTGGGACTGTAAGATGGTGCAGCCACTATTAAATATTATATGGAGATTCCTCAAAAAATTAAGAATAAATTACCATATGATCCAGCAAATTTACTTCTGGGTATTTATCTGAAAGAAACAAAAATGTAATGTAAACAAAAAGGAAACTAATGTAAAATAATAGAGCACCCTCATGTTCATTGCAATGTAATTATATATATGAATGTGTGTGTGTGTGTGTGTGTGTGTGTGTGTATGTGTGTATAATATATATACCACCCCCACATACTGGAATATTATTCAGTCATAAAAAGAATAAAAATTTTCCATTTGCAACAATATAGATGGATCATAAGTGCATAATGCTAAGTAAAATAAGTCAGAGAAAAATATCTATGATCTCTCTTATGTGTTAAATCTAAAAAATAACCTATATAAATATTTTTTTAAAAAGCCAGCCCTGGCTGGTGGCACAGTGGATAAGGCACCAGCCCGTAAAGGTCGCTGGTTGGATTCTCAGCCAGGGTACATAACCAGGTTGCAAGCCAGGTCCATAGCTGGAGGCAGGTGAAAGACAACCATACATTGATGTCTCTCCTCCTACTTCTCTCCCTTCCCCTCCCTCTAAAAATAATAAATAAAATCTTTTTTTAAAAAAAGGAAGCCAACCTCATAGCTACAGAGAATATATTGCTGGTTGCCAGTGGTGGGAGTAGGGAGTCATAGAAATAAGTAAAGGGCATACAAAATATTTAAAAATAAAAATAAAAAATAAGTGTTCTGTGATCTAAAAATGAAACACGTTATTTGTTTTACACAGCACTGTCCTAGATGGTCAGTAGAATATCTTTTTCCAAAGCCTTTATTAGCAGCATAATAAGAGACTGTTTCATGGGTAAGAAATCCTTTTCTATATTTTTTTCTTGTAAGGGTCTCACCCACCTTCATACCCCATGGTCCTGAAAGCAATGTGAGGCCAAAGGAATTACAAGGGATACATTCTGGAGTCTTTTTTCTCCTCCTCCCTGCAATAGCTCTGCTCATTTGCAGGCCTTTCTCTGTCAGATATTTTAGTGTGATTAGTATTTTCATAGTGAGTGAGAAAGTCATACCTAACACAGGAAAATCTTATAAAAGTTGCCTTACACGCAAAAATGTGGGAATATGAGCACTGTGTTTTGAGAAAAATGACTGCTTCATTGGACATCATCATGGGTCTTGAGTAATTGGGACCTGAATGTTATAACTTGTACAACTCATCACTCAGCATCCTATTCCTCTGTGTGTTTTCCCAAATAGCTGCTGATGGCTTGTGATGGAAGAGCAGCTGGAGGTACAAGCCTGCTAGTACTGTCTCTCTTCAGCTTTCTTACTGTCCCCTAAGAGAAGAGCTCACACTTTCATCTTTCTCATTCATCTTTCCTTAAGGTGATCTTAGGACCAAAGGCAGAGAGCCTGTGCAGAGCAGGCAACCATCCTATTTCAGAGCCTTGTCCTCTCTTTTCTTCTTTTCCATCTTCTCTTTGCCTGAGTAGCAACACCAGCACTGGATTCCCTCAAAGACAGCATAAGCACAACTCAGACACTAACAAACCAGAGCACCAAAAGAATGAGGAAAATACCATGAAAAGTAGAATTTGATTTTTAAAATTCTGCAAAAGAATCATGGAGAAAATCAGAAATCTATTACATATTTTACCCTTATTTTTTGAGCTAGTATTTTTGAATTATTTATATGAGGCACCATACCTTTTTAGTTTTGTCTTTGAAGGGTGTTATACTGTCATAGTTACTCAAGTAAGTTTTTCAGAGAAGGGAGAGCTCAAAGAGGATATATGTTACCTGAAAAATCCCTAAGAAGACACAGGTTTGAGCACAGCCTTGAGTCATGGAGGAGATGAGTTTAGACAGAGCCAGAGGAAATACATTTGTCTATCTTCCAACCACTTTGCTTTTCTTTAAATATAGCAGGAGCAACATCCAAGGGTCTTACCCATCACACTTGACCAGCTGGCAGCATCACTG
Source organism: Noctilio leporinus (assembly GCA_004026585.1). Classification (NCBI taxonomy): domain Eukaryota; kingdom Metazoa; phylum Chordata; class Mammalia; order Chiroptera; family Noctilionidae; genus Noctilio; species Noctilio leporinus. The sequence continues at coordinate 34,777 of PVIW01009318.1, forward strand.
CTATTCTGTGAAAACCTCAAAGTCCATGACATCCTTTTAGAATGCAGAGAAACACCTTGTTCCTCTGAATTCATGTTCAGAAGAATTCTCCAGCTGATAACAAAGCCCTAATGAAGTTAAAGAAGCAAATACTTTGTTGCTAATGCATGGGTTGCTTTCAGATCATTAATAGTGACATGCTAATACTATTCATGTAGCGGGGTGGGGAAAGGAAGAAAAGGATGGCTCTCAGCTTAGTTCCTCTAATCTGTCACTTGGATCCTTTCTGTTACACACCTCATGAAAAGTGATTTCCTCTGCTCTGTTTCCTCACCTTTGCATTCCAGATACATATGTCAAAATGATGAGCACAATTGCTGGTGGGTCCTAGGACCTGGGCCTTGTGAACCTTACAAGCATTTCCTGAGAGCCACAGAAGTCTGAGTTATGGAGGAGTTTGGGGAAATAAAAAGATTGCCACAGCATGAGCACACAAACCATGCTAATGCAGAGGGGACTGAACCTCCATGCTTGGGCTGAAGGGTCATCAGCCCATCAAATGGTCATTTTTCATTCTTGATTAAATGGATACCTATCCAGCCTAGCAGCCCCAGACTGAAGCAGAGTTAGAAAGTAGGGGACAACTTCTTTAGTATTCCCCTGCAAACTAACCAGTGTTTCAGCCTCCATATTCTACAATCCTCCTGCTACATGTCCTATTCCTGATAGTCTAGACTCAGACTTTGGAGGAGTTCTTCAGACCATTTAGCTGAAACCTCTCATTTGCAGGTGCAGAGGTACCTGGGTTATAATTACTCTGCTAACTAGGGCCAAAACCCAGAATTTCTCATCCTTGAACTTTTTTTACTACGCTAACTCCACTTTTGTTTTTTGTTTTTTTTTTTTTACTGTTCCATAATCTTTTCTAGGGAAGGGTATTTTACTTCAAGGTTTAATTTACTACTTACCAAGAAAGGTAGTTCTTTGAACAACCCTATGTGAAAGAAATAAGGTTCCTATTGTAAAATGTGAGAAACCTTCTTAGAGAAGTTAGTTCTTGAGCTACATGTTAGGGAGGGGAAAACTTTAATAGCTAATATCAGAAAAATGCATCACTGAAAAAGTGAGCAATTGACAAAGACAGGAAGACAAGAAAGGGCCTGTGTGAGAGATAACAAATGGAATGAAGGCTGGGTAACTTGAAAGTTGTGGTGGCATGGATAGATGAAGCTGGAAAGTCCAAGAACTAATTCTTACTAAGTCATCAGTGAGTTTTATCATCCCTGGGAACATTTAGTGAGCAGCTCTTCTGAAGGAGTATTCAAAGAAATTGAAGCTCCAATGGTGGCAAGCCCAGCCCAGTGTATGTCCAGTCAAAAAGATGTTTTAGATAAATTCTTTCTAGCCTGTCATAAAGCTTCCTTAAGATATCTGTTTACTGCTACATTTGAATTGATTCTAAAGATTTTGGAAGAATCCAAACCTCCTCTGATAGGTGGGGTGGAGGTCTCAGAGGCCTCCTTCTTTCTTTGATGAATTTTAGGAGACAGCTTAAGGTTATGGTCAAAAGCACAGATTCTAAGGCCATATGTTTGGATTCAAGTTCAGCTCTCTGTCTTACCAGGCCTGCAGCCTTGGCAAAGCTACTCAACTACTATGTGCCTCCATTTCCTCAGTTGTAAAGTGGTGGTGCAAACAACAGTACCTAGCTCCTTTAGTTATTTAGAAGATAAAAGTTTCATGTATTTAATATAGTGCCCAGTTTGTAATTAGTGCTAAATGAAAGCTGTTATTATTATGATTATTGTTGCTATTTTTGTTGTGGTTGATGATGCATTCTCTTTCTTGCTTTCTCACCATTTATTCATATGTTATTCACTCCCCACGTTTGTTGAGTACGGGCTCTGTGCCAAGGACTGGACAAATTACTGGGGATATGGGTATAAAAGACTTCAGAGCTCATGATCTAGTGAGGAGTTGGGGGTAATGGAAACAGTAGGAAAGTGTGAGAAAGGAATGCAGGTTACTCTAGAAGTCATACAGGAAATAAGGAGGATGACAGCAAAGGTTCCAAAGAGATGGGACCTACAAGTGAGTATAGAGAGGCAAGAGAACCCACCTCTCCCATCTCTAACTTCTCCTACTTCTCCAAATACACACTATTCTATTGGATTGGCAACATCTTTGAGTTGCCAATGAACAAATGAACAAAGAAGACTGCTGCATGCCTCCTATGTGCCCAGAGCATTAAGGCTCAGTTCACAAGGAGTTCACCATCTAACTCAGGGGTTGAGATCTCAGAAGGGCAAACAATAAGAAAACAAAGGCACCAATGATGATAACAGGTGTTGTGTGCAAGGTGCAGCTTGTATGTGTAAATGGCCCCAGGTAATGTGCAAAAATGTCCAAAGTGGATTAACCTACAGAATGTGTCCTGACTTCTCTTAACACCCACTACCCATAATGTTACATTAGCTTTCTTTTAGACACTACATACTATGCAGAAGGCCCTTTAAATATGTTACCTAGTTTATTTCACCTGAAAACTCTTAAAAGCAGATTCTGTAGAGAATCAGGAAGCTGTAAAAAAGGGCAGTGAATTTGCCTGAGGTGACTGAATTAGTTATTAATTGCTGTGTAACATATTAGACCAAAACTTAATGCCTTGAAACACAATAATCACATTTATCTCTCACAAATAAAATTCCCAAATTCCTTTGGGCTAGGAATTCATTCTGGGCTTGGCAGAAATGGATTATTCTACTCTGCAATGTCTGGAGCCTCAGCTGGAAGACTCGAAATTCAGGGACTGGATTCATCTCCAGGCCAGCTCACTCACATGTCTGGAGGTATATTCTGGCTGCTGGGGCTATTAGAAACAGCACTTATGTGTGACTTCTCTGAGTCCTGGGATTCCTTACAACATGGCAACTGGATTCCAAGAGCAAATGTCCAGAAAGAGAAAGCTCCAGGTGGAAGCTAGGGCTTTTATGACATTACCTCAGAGGCCATATCTGCCCTATTCTATTCTTGATGCAATTACAAATGTCCATCCATATTTAGAGGAAGAAAATATAGACCCCACTTCTCTAAGATTAATGTCAATCTCATATTAAAGAAGAGCACATGGGATAAAGTATAAATTAGGCATCTCTGCAAAGATAATCTCCCACAGTGACACAACTTTCAAATGACATATTGAAATCCTTTTTCTGGATATGGATGCACCAACAATACCATCTTCCCCACTGGAGGAAGACACACTTGTCTATGGATGTTTGACTACTTAGAGACATATGCTACAGGCTTCAGAGCTGGGTGATCTACCTCTAATATGGAGAAGGTAGCCATTCTCTGAGCCTTGTCTCCTTTTGACTTCCTTGTTCCTGTGATCCTGTCCAAAGCTTTCAGAGGAATATTCCATGACAGAACCCTAAGCTGACAAGGATCAGCAGCATGAGTACAAGGCTATTCACTTAAATAAGTTTGCCTTCCTGACTTAGTGTTTTTTGGGTGGCATCACTAATTTTGTCTCCAGCTGTTCCTGCATTTCTATGCTGCCTATCACCTTTAAACCTAGATACAATATGAATTATTCATTTGATTTGGGGTGTGTGCACACATTTCCTCTTAGGACCCCAGGGGCAGGCACAGGAAAGTAATTCATAATGTCTGTAGCTGAAGTCATTTGCAATTTTCACTTCAAGGAAGAAATAAAATGAAGATATGGGGCTTGAGAAAGTTCAAAGATGTTAATAGTCATCAATAATTTTCAATGCTCTGCAGATTAAAATAAATGGGTACCGATTACCACATGAAAAGTTTATGTTAGCTACAAAAAGGACTTCTCAGTCTTAGAAATGACAAGGTCCCATAATAGTGACTGAAGGGTTGCAAAAGCTCTTCCCTGGATACACAGAACTTCCAGAACAGAGAGGGGTGGACCTATTGACTTCTCAAGGTTCTCCGCAATCTGCTCTTCCATTCTAGACTAATAATTTAGGGATCTGGCTTTGAAAGGGGACAGAGGTGAGTATTTCTTGCCCTTGGGCATTATATGAGCCTGAAGAGCAAGAATTATAGATGGACATGGATTATAAGCACCAACTGTGGACTAGCCCTCACCACTCTGGATTTCCCAAGAGCCATTTGGTTATGATATGCTTTCTATCATCAGAAATGTCCTTCATGCTGTCATCATTAGCATTTTGGGAGCTGGTTTTCCCTTATTATAAACTTCAAAATGATGGATTCCTGCACCAACTAGAGTAACTTCTATTTATGTTTTACACACTGAATCAAGAGGTCTTCATTAAAAAAATCATACACTAATCCAATTCCCTTGGTATATAAAAGACAAGGTGGATGTTGCAAGAGGACCATTTTTTACATGGATTTTACATAAAGGGAATGATCTAAAAACTCAAAACCTCAACCAGTCACATATCCTTCTAGAAAAGTCATCTTCATATTAAACTTTTTGACTGTAGATCATGTAGTTTTTCATGGCTCAGAAGACATTGTTTGTTGAGGAGCTATGGAAACAAGGTTTACAAGGATCTAAACTGCCTCTTCAGAATGGCCTTGGTAGGACCACTCTTTTTTACATTTTCTCTTTCACATTCATTTTTGTTATTTTAGTAATTGCCCTACCTAGACTCTTGGACCGTTAAGCACCTGGCTGAATTGATTCTTTTCACACTTCCATTTGAAAAGAGTCTTACACTATAAAACACATCCACCCTGATTTTTTTTTTTTTCATTGCCATTTTATTTGAGAACTGTTTGGCCTTAGCAACCCCTTCTGACTGATAAGTGCGAGCTATGTGGAAGCCATGCAACAGTAGTTTTAAATGGCCAGGGTTATTTCTGGTACAGAATTTAGCAAATGCATCTGCTGCTAGAAATACTTAACATAAAATTTCCAGAAAAATTGTGGAAATTTTATGGTAATGTTGAGATAGGAAACTCAACATAATTGAGTTTTTCAGGTAAATATAATAAATAGCTGTCACAACTAAACTTCTACATGCCAAATAATACCATTTAACTTAATCATCACAATCAACCTTATTCTTAAATAGATAAAGAAACTGAGGCACCACCATTGGGGACATGCCCATTAGCTCACAGCTGGAAATGAAGGGCCTGGATTTGGACCTGGCTTTGTTTGACTCCAATGCCCATCTTCTTTGTCAACCCTATTATATTAGTTATCCTTCTACATGGCATTAGAAGTCCCTTTGGTTAGAAATGTGCATTTAAAAAAAGATTCAGAATATTATTTAAGCTTGTTTTGGTAACACTGACCTATCATTAAGAATTTCAAGTTGCCATAATAATACAAATATTCCTTTCACTAAGCCTTTATCTACATCACAAATGGGTTAAGGGTTTTATATATGTCAGATCTGTATAGGATCCCTACAAAGTGGATATCATTTTACCAACTTTATGGCTGAATAAATAAAGGCTTACAGAAGTTTAAGGTGAATTAGTCATAGGAGACAAAGTTGAGAAATGTACCAAATCTTTCTGACCCCAGAGCCCTTGTGTCCACAATGTCTGTAAAGCAATAATAATACACAATAACAATGTGGAGGCACCTTACATATATATTTAAATTATATAAAATCAACTGTGGGTTCAAGAAACAGAGTGAATTAGAATCGATCATGGCAGCAGTTCCTCTGCTTTTCAGAAAAAAATGAACATGTGTGTGAGACAACAATGATCTGCTATTGCCTCCAACTTGTCACTTCCTCTTCACCTCTCACAATACCACTTTCTTTAGATACAGGGGGTAACTTTAATGTTAGAAGATGTGTGTCTTCATAGAAGGGAACTTTTAACTCCAAGCAGCTGATGCTCATGTTGGAACTATCCAACATGGGGTGGGTTGGAATAGCTGTGTTGGCTTACTGTGTGATATAGTACCTTAGTCACTATGTGGCACCTTCCTCAAGGATCTAACCTTGTTGTTCACTTTTCTAACTTCAGTGTCTGGTATTTAATAGGTCTTCAATAAATATTTATCGATGTATGGTTATATTAAATACAAAATAATTTAAAAATTCAAGTTTTGAAAAAGCTTATCTCCACCTCAAATAATTGGTCATATTTAGTGTGTATACCTTTTTAAGTAGCCTTTCTGCCTTCTCAGTCTCTAAGAACTCTTACATCTGGTTTGAGAAGATAAATTGCCATGAATGTTATAATTAGATACAAAGTAAGTGAATAGATTCCACACCAGAACAATTAAATTCTAATGTCTGAGCACTATGATACTTACATATACTGGCCACTCAAGAACTAAGCAGGGCAGATACCAATTTTCCCATTTCAGAGATGAGGAAATTCACCTGGACTTTCTCCCTTGCTCTTTGGCAGCATCCAGAAAGGATAGGATGTAGTGAGCTTTGTTAGGGTAGGAGAAAACAAAAGCAGGTGAGTATGTGAGGGAGTATACACAAGTGTGCACACCTGAGTGACTGCACAGCTGTGAAGCTTGAGGTCCTCTGGTGAGCCAGAATATAGATTCAACCTGTTTTGGATCATCTCCATGTTGTTTCCTTGTCATCTTCTCTCTGCATTTTTCATTACTGCAGGAACATGCAGCGAACATTGTGTAAGGTGCTGTCAGGCCTGGAGAAGCCCTTCTTGCCCCAGCTCAAATGCTCATCATGTCAGGTAGACTTGTGGGCATGTCCTATTGGCAGCGGCTATCCCTATGTGCAAGGGCTTCACATGAGGACAGAACAGTGACACATCTACCTACAAGATAGGACGTGTTTGTTACAAATAGGACATTACATCTCTACAGAGACTCACTGAAAAAGCATTTACTGCAAGACACAAATTACACGTGTTTCTCATCCAGAAGCATTTACATGTCCATTTAATTCCCAGCAGTAGAAAGGTATGTTTTAAGGGGCATGGTATAGCAGCAGGCTTACCAGGGGATCTCAGGAGGATGCTGAACTGGAGGTAGAAAAGCTGACAGCCTGTATTACTGCAAACTGCCTCTAAAGCCTATTTTTTAAAGCTATCATTTAGACCTCATTGGCTGTAATTTGTTGAAAAAGGGTAGGGGGAGAAACACCCAATACCATCTGCTTCCTTATTTTGTGGGGAAATATATGCAGTGAAATGGAGGGTGAGAACGTATTATTTGCCCAGTATAAAGCTTTTGGTGTTCCCCCACAACTATTTGACCTGAAGGTATTAAATATTGTAATGTTTTGTTACATGTCCCAGGACAAAAAAAAAAAAAAAAAAAAAAAGTCTATCACTTATTAGCTTTCTGTTCTTGGGTCCTTCTACAGTGAGTAGATAGCTTGAGCGATAGTGGGGAAATCCAAAGGTAAAGGTTAAACTCCATTTTATTATGTTTACAGGATTTAAAGGGTAAGTCAGGAAGTGCTTACATAACATCAAGTGAAAGTGGTGGATTAGTAACCAGAGCGGGACTTGAAAGCTGCCTTAATCCTCTGAATCTCCAGGGGTGAAAGGTCAACCTCTAACACCAGGTTGTGTAAAGAATGGAGAAGGCACAAGCTTCTGTTTCATCGTGGCCCTGCTAATCCACTGAGGAAATGAGCAGCCGGAGCTGGAAAGTAACCGCCTTCTCCTAGGGAAAGCCACCTGTGAATTCAGCCAAGGAGGCATAATTAAAGTTGGAATGGCTCAGTGCAGGGGGGTAGGCCTGGGACCGACACAGTCCCCAGCTGCAGGGTTTGAAGGCAGGGCTTCTGCAACTTCTCTGGACAGTGCTAGCCCCCTGCCAAAGCCAGGGAGTGGACCACTGCTTTCCCCTGAAAGTTCTTATCCTAGACAGTGAGCTGGTAGACCAATGACAATCACACAATACATGCATGCACGTGCGCACACACACACACACACACACACACTCACAGCCCAGCTGAATGGTAACTCTGTAAGGAGTTAGCTGATATACTAAAATAGTTTCCAAGAACATGGACCCAAAAGAAATGCTAGTAAATCAGTCTTCCTTTTTTTTTTTTGCTTGCTTGCTCTCTCTCACTCATCAAAAATGGGGGAAAAAAAAAACCTTTTCTCACTCATGAATATAAGTTTTAAATAGATCCTCTAAAATTATAGTCAGTCCTGTCCCCTAGGATTTAAAATATTTTTGGAAGTGATGGTCTGTAATATATTGAAGTGTGTTTATTTAGCTTCTTGCCCCTAAGATTGTTGATATATATATAATCTCCATCTACCTGTCTCACTACATAGGGATTGGATGGATTTTAAGACACAAAAATAAATCCAAAGGCAAGTGTGATATCATATGGACGTAAACACTTCTTATGAAAGCCCTAAGATTAGGATCCAGATTCCTGTTTTCCCTTCCATCTCTCTTGGTAGATGCTTCAGGCATCTTTCCCTAAATTCCCCGTTAAGCCAGAGCATGTTACATGGAATGTTTAAAGTCCACAACTTAGCAGACATCTTTCTTCCATGCATGGACAAATTGGAATTTTGGATACAATCAATTTATGGAAGAAGGTTCCAACACATTTCAGCACAAAGCTAAAAAAGCTTTCAGAGTCACTGTTCCATATTTATTATGAGCTGGCCTTTATTAAATCACTGGTGAAAAATACTAAGATTCGTCTCAGCTGTAGTTTCATCATCTTAAAACAGCAGAGGCATTTATCTTACGAAATTGCAGAAGTCGAGTGCTGTGCAGACTGATAGCTCAGAAGTGCTCCTGGCATTAGTATCTGATTGTCTCGCCTAAGGTGTTTATGACGCGTACAGCTGTTAATAGCCTATGCTGTTCATTTTTTACAGAATTTGTGGTTTAAGCATTATGCTTAGAATATCTAAAATATTTCTTTCTTTTAAAAAATAGTATCAAACTGTTTAATGCAAAAATGTGAAAAGTGCTTAGTTGCATATATTTGATTCCCTGCCACCTTCATTTTTTTCTTCCAAACCCTCAACTCATTGCTTGATGCTTCAGAACCTGGCTTGTTCCCCAACTGTGTTCTTCATTAAGTCAAAACTAATAACCTAACTGCATCTAGAAATTGAGGGGGAAGATTGAAAAATAGATCAAACATGAGATTCAAGGTGCACTATATGTGGACGGAGTTTACACCTGCATGGTACTTCAGGGGAGGCTTCAAAGATAGAGCCTATTCAAACACCCAAAATATCAAAATCCCCCCCCACCCCAAAAACATGCCTCATTACTACACTGATGTGGCTTTCAAAGGGTCAGATTGGGTCTCTTGACACAATCATTTGGTATAGTCAAATTTGTTAAAATGGTTCCCCAACATTCCCTAACTCTACTATGGCATTACTAAGTGGGGAAAATACAAAGGGGTTGAGATCTTTAAAAATCTCAAAAGTCAAAATAAAAGCAATCTTTAACCTGGAAATTCCACTCATAAGGGAGCTTGTTTGGGAGGAAACTCTACTGAAGAAGCGGAGGAAAGGAACCAACCTTTTGATAAATGGGTACAGAGTCAAAAGCTAAGACAATGATTTATTTAAGAAGAAACAATTTCTAAGTTTTGGCCTCCCAACTAACTCCTAGAATGAGGCACCCATAAAAGGAATTTGTGCCCAGTGTATTTATGGGACAGAAGTCGTGGGAGAGCTCAAGACACCGTCCAGCAAACCCAACCAGAATGTCCTCAGTGGCCTATCGAAAATGAGCAAATAGGACTTATGTGCACACAAGGATGGAAGATGGAATGAGTTCTTCCTAACCAGAAGCCTTCAAACCTTTTTCATTATCTCCAGACTTGGAATCTGCTGTTAAAATGAGGGTAAGCCTGAAGGGAGAGAATTTTCCTATTTTCATTTTGCCTAAATACAATCAAAGCATTTTAGGGGGGAAATGGCTTTGTCTTATTAAATCCCCAGTTTGAGGCAAATTTTGGGAAAGCAATAGCAGAAAGCAATATCTTAGACCAAAGAGCTTTATACTTTTATTTTGAGATTGTCATAAATGCAAGGAATATATTAGAATTGATATGCAGAATTCAAGAAAGCAGGATCAAGTATAATCCCATGACTAACAGATGAACCAAACAGCAGGTAGATGCTGACAGAGCTGAGGTATTACTAACAGCCCATTTTCTAGGGTGGAAGCCCACATGTAACCTCTCTCTCATAAAGGAAGAAATTGGGAGAAATTAGAGACAAGATCTGTTGTCCTGAGTTATGAAGGGATCACTCAGGCTCAAGAACCAGCTATTTCCCTTGTTGGCTGTGAAAATGTGGCCAGAGTACTTCACCTTGCTGTGTCTCTGTCTGGGAAATGGAGGTGAGGGTGGCACCTCTGACGGGTTGCTGTGGGAGATGGAAAGGGATACTGTATGGAAAGCACTGAGCACAGTGTCAAGTACAAAGTAAGTGTTTATTATCAATTAGCCTGGCAAGCCAAGCATGATAGTCTGGCTAATTTTTAGAATCAGCTTTACTGATCCAGCAAAAGTCTCTAAGCAACACTCTTCTCCATTGAGGGGAAAGACATCCCACCCATTCACTGAGGTCAGCCACATTTCCAAACAGGCTTCAGTCACACTTTAAGCCTCCCCACAAATGCCCCACTCACTTGGCCTTCCACTTAAAGTCCCTGCAGCTTCTGCCCTTTCTAGAAAGATCAACCTTGCCTAGAGCTGGGCACTGGAATCTTCGTGGCACAATGGGCACAGGGTGGGGAGAGGAGTGGAGCTAATTATGGGACTTTGGGGTGGGAGGTGAAGGGGAAGAGCTGCCTACTCTCCAGAAATTGAGCAAGTAGTCTAGGTGCTTGCATAATATGCATATTTAAGGAAAGGAGTCTGAAAGGGGAAACACAAATACACTCTTATTTTTATATAGCCATTTTCTTTTTTAAAAACAACAAGTTATATAAAGTGATACAACAGGAAATAAAGATGAATACTTGTATCTTTTCAATAAGGATGCAACTCATGAAGATGTAACTTCATTCAGGATGCTGAGAGCTATTAGTTATTTATTAGCAATATCCAGTTTCTCAAGAGAAGGAAAAGATTCTTTAAACTTATTTTTAACACAGGAAATAACTCTTTCTTACAATATTGGTGACCATGGCACCAATTCTTTTATTAGTTCAATTTCTTTTTCTTTGTCCAAAGAGATACAGGACAAATTAAGTTTTTTCAAAGCAAACATCTTTAATTGCAACACCTGGCTTTCAAAATGTTGGCCTTAATGACTATTAAAAATCTAAAAGAAGGGAGTAACTTGAATTCCCATTGCAGATTTCAGCATATGATTTACATTTATTCTGGCATCCACATCTTTGCCTTGGTGGTCAGTGCTGAAAATCTTTCACTGCCTCATTCTCCTGTTATTCTTCTTGTTAAACAGGCAGTAAAAAGGAAGAAACTTTCTGCATCTCAGGCACTGTTATAAATACTTTGTATGTTTGGTTCAATCAATCCTCACAGGACCCTCTAGGGTAGGCCCACTGCTGAGATCTTTGCAAGCAGGCTTTCTTTGAGTATACCAAAGGAGCAATGGTGCTTACACCCCCAGGCTGGGAGTCTAGTCCAAAGTCCTGAGCTCTAGTCCCAGCTTTGTCACCAATAATAGGTGACACTAGCAACTTATTTGAGCCCCTCAACATTAATTTGCTCATCAGGTTAATAAAGGACAGAAAGTATACTTTCTATTGTCCTTTTGAAATCTGGATAGTTTTTGCTTTCATAGAATGTGAAGGCCAAGTTCCTTGAAAAAGTCAAATGGGTTTTGTCTTCAGCGAAGTCATGCATGGCTTGGATTTCAGCCTTGGGTGTCTTATCTATTGGAGACATGTTATTCCAATGAGTTGGGGGATCCTGATAAACTAGTGTGCTAGGAGAAAAAGCAAATATAAATAAATAAATCTTGGAAAAGTCTTTCTTGCCAAATTCAATTTTACCACATGTGGCTCCAGTTACATCAAGGAGTGTCAAGAGAATTTCAGTCAGATTAATTCAGTCACATTTTAAAGTGGTGAAGGGAATCATTTTCCTTTCTAAGGTGGAACAAAAATAAATGTCTGATCTTCCTTTATCAAAGTGGCATCTACATTGTTGAAGTCTTTTCTTTTTACTCTTTCAACATGTTGTTCATTTAAGCTATTAAAAAAAATAAGGTTGTTATGTTTATAATGACCTAGGAAGAAAATTATATCCATGAAGCTTTATAGCTCCTAAAGTATGTCATCCTCCTCTGTACCACACCCTAATAGTGAGCATAATAATTTACTCATAAAGATTGATAGCTGGCATTTGTATGGAAGTTATTCAGCTATTGCATGAGAATTAAAATAAAATTACCTTCTCACCAAAGGAGGTAGTGATCACCCCAGGCTAAGGCGGAGGTAAAGTTTAGAAAAATCTGGGTTCTAAGGATCTTTATTCCTCTACAAAATTAGTAACTTCCTTTCACATTAAATGAATTACATGCAACTTTAAATACCTATTTTGAAAACACAACCCTGCCAAACCAGGTCTAAAAATAGATCTTTCCTTTAAAAAATCAACTTTTTTGACTAGTTTTGATTTTTGTCATTGTCAAAGTCACAATTGCCTCTTTTCAGCTAGCAAAGTGCCCAGGAATGGTATTTCTCAGCAGCAACAGTCCCCAGGGTTTGACCACTCTTACATCAGTCAGAGAGGAAGAGAAAATGTATATATATATCTATATACATTGAGATATAGTACATACCACAATATTATGTATAAAAAATATATTTGAATTATATCTGAATTATCAAAATTAGGGAAGGAAAGGAATACATATGCATATTACACTAGAGGTAATAAATATAACCAGTAGTCATTGCTTATTTAAAGAAAATATTTATATTGATGTAGACATATTGTACAATTAAAATTTATAATTTTATTGATATTTCACCATAAAAATTACGTATAGTCATAGAAATTTTGAGAAATACAGAAAAATAGACCAAAGAGAAGAGAAAAATGATTCATAAATCTAGGAATTAAGAATACTAAGAATCTGCCCTGGCTGGTAGCACAGTGGATAAGGTGCCGGCCTGCGAACCCAAAGGTCGCAGGTTCGATTCCCCAGCCAGGGCACATAATAACGTTGCAAACCAGGTCTCCAGTCAGGTCTGTGGCTGGAGGCAGGTAAAAAGCAACCATACATTGATGTCTCTCTCCCTCTCTGCCTCTCTCCCTTCCCCTCTTTCTAAAAATAATGAAATAAACTCTTAAAAAAAAAAAAGAATACTAAGAATCTGGTGTGTTCAGTCTAAGTCTTGACAAACAGCTTTCATTGTTTTAATCATAGGGTCTATGAACTGTCTATCATCGTATGTTTCACTAAAAATGAAACAAAAGACTTCTATCTCTCTCTGAGGTAGACCTTACTTCCTCTTTGTAAACCTGACTTTAAGTGCCTATGAGTGGCTATCATAATTTATATAACCATTTTCTTATTTTTGGATCTATAATTTGTTCCCAGTGTTTTTTCATCAAAACTCTTGCTACCTGTCTTCTGCTCATAGTTATTTGGTTTCTGTTTCTGTATACCCAAAATACTTTTCTTTTTCTTCCTTGGTAATGCACACTATTTCATCCATCTCAGGATGATTTTTGCATTTCATTTACTTAACCCTTTTTTTTTTTTTTTTTTTTTTGAGCACTCACTATGACACTTGGTCAGGCACTAAACATCTAGAAGTAGATAAGAAAAAAAACAAAGCAAAGTTTCTATAGCCATAAGCCCTATACTCTGCCAGGACCCATTCCCAACTATTCTAAGGGTGGCTCAGTGTTTCTGGAACTGCTGTGCTTTGCTGATAAGCCATGCAATGCACCCTCTTGCTTAGGTCCAATCAGACTGCTAGCCCCTGGGTTCAAGAACATTCCAATGTTGATTCTAGTACTCTAGAGTTCTTAGCACGAGGCTTTGCCAACTGTAAGCACTTAGTGCATAGCAAGTGTGAACAAAACCTTATTCACTTTAATATAGGTCAACCTCCTTTGTTGTGTGGTATCTAGCTTAATGTGTGTTTCCCTTCACATTTACTCAGCACTTATTATATTCCAGGTGCTGTACTGGGCATTGTGGGAAGAGCAAAGCATTATTTAACAATGCCCCTGCTCTAATCCCTCATCTAGGAGAGAAAATAAACCAAATTCAATGGTTAATATGAGAGTTTGTCAACAAATAATGATAATAAAATAACAGATACCACTAATTAGGTGCTTCTCATGCTCTGTCAAAGTGTAATATATCTTACACTGCTTCTTTTATACGCTGCAAAGCCAAAACCCAGGATGCTCAGAAACAGACTAGGAAAACAAGGTGCCAGGGAACACAGAGGGAAGAAAATCCACTTACAATTGGAAGGGAATAGGATATTTCACAGGGTAAATGCTATGTCAGCTTGGAAGCTTCCAAGGTTTGGAAACCTGGAAATAGAAGGAAGGGGCATTTCAGGTAGAAGAAACCTTATGGACAAAGGCTTGAAGTAAAAAATCTGATGGGTCTTTCTGGTATGTGTGGATAATATTCAAAGGTAGGTTTGGAGAACTAGGAAGGTAGCAGACAGAGACATTTGAGCACCTGCTATAAACCAGAGACTTATCTCAGTTTGGTCCCCACATCCCTGTAAAGACAATATTATTACCTCCATTTTAAGGATAAAGAAATTGAGGCTGCTAGTAAGTTGCCAGCTTACAACAAACACCCTCCTACAGGGCACTACAGCAGGGCAGTCAAGTGCACAGGTCTGAGTTCCGTCGTTCTGCCTGGTAATATGAGACTGCAAGGCATTATCTTATGCCTCAGACTCTTCATCTATGAAATGACTATGATGGTGGCATATTCCATATAGGGATGCTGTGAAGACTAAGTGAGTGTGTGGCCAAGAGGAAGTGCCTGACACATACTGGCGGGTATAATGATTCTTCTTGTGCACACTATGTCCTTCACCCATTTCTCCATTCATCACATCCAATGTCTTGTGAAGAGGTTGCTTTCTTACTATAGTAGGACCATCTCTTCCCTTCCCTGTTTGCTTATGCCACACACACTGCCAAGGGCTAGCACTTAGACTTTGCAAACTCTACTTTTTGCTCTATTGGCTTATTTTTGGGGGCATCTAATATCTAGATATTTTCTCTTTTCAACTTTTTTGAACTCTTAGAAAGCAGTAACAAGTCCATTATTTCTCTTATACCTCTCAGTATACTATCATTCCCACCCAATATCACAGAAAAATTCATCCTTATTGATTAACATCCATTTCCCAAGGTTTTTGGTATTTAGAGATCCCACAGGATATACTGCGTGAGGAAGGTATATCACTTTCATCATTTCTCAAGTCTTAAAATGGTCCCTGGGTGGGCTGGCAGGTGGAAAGCTGACTGAGAAGCTGAATATTCCTGGCCCTGCTGGGAAAGGTAGAAGGAGGTTTGAGTCAGAGCTCCTGGGGAAGACAGTGTCAACATGAGTGCTCTCAGAGAGCCACAAAGAGACAAGTGATGACAAAGCAAGTTTCTGCCCAGAGCAGCACAGCCTGCACCAGGTGGCTGACCCCAGGCTGGGAGAGGTGGAAACAGCCCTACTGGGAGGCAGACTGCACGGCTCCAAAGCAGACCTCCTGCCAGCAAGGACTCATCAGCTACTAGCTGCAGGCATTTCCAGCTTCAGTTTGGGGTACCCCATGTTCATTGTAGCTTATTTTATTTATGCCTTATATCCCTTCTTTGTTTACCAGAGGCTTGCATTTTTAATGTTTGTGTGTATGTGCATTTATTTTATTTTAATGTATTTGTCAGTTCTATTTTTATGTTTTTATAATGTTTTCTGACTTTATTGAATTTAACCATTTTGTCATTAATGTTGGTTTTATGCATATGTTTTTAAAATTTTTGTTGTTTTAGAGTTCTTTGATTGGGTTTTTGTCATTTAACAATACTTGAAAAAAACAGTGTTTGTATAGTACTTATTGCGTGCCAGTCTTTAAATAGCACTTTGCACATATTGGCAAAGTTAATTCTCACAAGAACTATATGATATAGATATTGCTATTTCTTCTCCAAGTGGAGTAAACTGAAGTACATAGAGGTTAAGTAACTTGACAAAGTTATGCAACCAGCAAATGGCAGAGTTTGAACTTGAACCCTAAGCACTCCGCCTCTCAAATTTGCCCTTAAATCGCTATCCGTGATGCCAACCCATGTAATAGCAAACATCACTATGGGTTTACTGTTTGCCTGGCCCCTACTACTTGCTTTATATTTGTTGCCTAATTTAATCCTAAAGTAGAGAACGTTATTATCCCAGGCTCCAGATGAGACAATCAAGGCTAAAAAGATTCCAATTTTGCTGCTGCTTCTCAGTAGCAAACTCAGGATGTGCAACCAGTGTGTGGCCCCCAGAGGCTGCACCCATACCTGTCCTACAGACTTTAAAACTCTGGACGTACTTGACTCATCTTGAAGGAAAGTTGTAAAATTTTAAAGAGAAAAAAATCAAAGTTAAATTCTCTCTAACATTAATAATGATAATAAGATCAACATTAGGTCCTGGTAGGAGAATCTAAATAAGGACTACAGTCTGTCTGTACTTGCACAAAGCTGGGGTTAGCGCTGTGCCTTAACAAAGCTTGTTTCCAGGCCCCTGACTCACTGCAGACTTGGAATTTTACCCACCAGTTCTAATTGAATTTCAATAGCTCTTTTCTGTTTGGAATTCCATGCCCAGAATCCTCCAGATCATAGGTATGTGTCTTATAAATTAAATCATGAAGAAATAAGGACTGGCAAACACCAAGCTCATCCTAGGCAAGCTTCAGAGCTCATCTGCCACAGGGACAGCAAAGCTCCCTAGCTCAGGCACCTCATCATGAAGGGACATATTAACAAAGAGCTCAACTGAGTCTGGAGCATGTAGCCCTTTGAAGGCTGTCAGTGCTGAATCATGTCATGAGTCTTAAGTGTCCCCACTGAGAGGTGACACAGCCATAGCCTTCCTTCCCCTCTCCCCTCCAACCTTAAGGAAAGGGAAAACAAAGCTGGAAGGGAAAGAAAAAGCTGACAACATGTACATATTATCATTAAATACCTGAATCAGAGCTCAGAGAGAAAGGTTATTTCCATTTCACAGTTGCAGGTACTGAGGCTTGGAGAAGTAAAGCAGGATCATCAGCCAGCCAGAGGCAGCATCTACATTTAAACTGGTTTCTAAATCAGGTGCTGTCTTTCTGTGTGCCTCCCTGGGAGGACAGATGGCATGGGCCTCACTCAGGGAGGGCAGGTGGGGAGGAGGCCTGTGATGTTCAGGCATGGGAAATTCTAGACAAGTGCTGGTGGCTAAAAACAAAACAACAAAATTGGGCATCTGGGAGCCTGGCAGATGCACCAGATTGAAGCGAAGACAGGGTCCAATGAACCCAACCACAGCAATTCTCCATTTGTGCTGATACCTGAGCTAGAGACTAGGGAGGTGAGGGGATGGTTCAGAAGTGAGGAAGAAAACCTAAAAAAATGAGACCCTGAGCTATTCTTGGGAGGGATACTGAGTTAAGGGAGCAGTCATAAGCTCAGGCACAGCATCAGGTGTCACAGAACCTGGACATTCACATTGAGATTGTATTGACCGCCATGATCATACTGGGTCTTATGTAAAATAGAGATCATTGAAAAAAAAAAAACAAAAAAAAAAACTAACCTTTAATCTCACAGGCCCAAATAACTTCAGTTAGCATAAGGGAAAAATTAAAATGATACATAGGCTTGTTTAGGAAATTCAAAGCGCAGTGAAAGGAAGTAAATGATGGGTAATCTGCCCCCTTTTCTGATTCTAGGTTCTCAGTGGTCTCACCGTTAACAGTTTTTTTTCTTTTTCTTTTAATTTTATTGTTGTTGTATTACATCCATCCCTTTTTTGCTCCCCTCTGTCCCCCTCCCCACCCACCCATTCCCCCCAAAGTCAATCCCACCTGTTGTCCATGTCCATGGTTCCTTTATACTAGGTTCTTGTCTAAGCTGCTCCCCTTCTTTGCCTCTGCCTCCCCCCTCCCCCCAACCCCTTTCCCCCTGACCAC
>PVIW01009319.1:0-52824 GCA_004026585.1 Noctilio leporinus
TCTGGAAAGGTATAATCTACCAAAACTGAACCCAGAAGAAGCAGAAAGCCTGAATAGGCCAATAACAACTAATGAAATTAAAGAAGTAATCCAAAATCTCCCAAAGCACAAAAGCCCTGGACCAGATGGCTACACAGGTGAATTTTACCAAACATTTAAAGAAGAACTAACTCCTATCCTCCTCAAACTATACCAAAAATATTCAGGAAGAGGGAAGACTCCCAAACTCTTTCTATGAGGCCAATATTATTCTAATCCCAAAACCAGGGCAAGATCCAACTAAGAAAGAATGCTACAGGCCAATATCTCTGATGAACATAGATGCTAAAATTCTCAACAAAATATTGGCCAATCGGATTCAGTAGTATATTACAAAGATCATACACCATGATCAAGTGGGCTTCATCCCAGGGATGCAAGGATGGTACAACATTCGAAAATCAATAAATGTAATACACCACATCAACAAATTGAAAGATAAAAACCATATGATCATATCAGTAGATGCTGACAAAGCATTTGATAAAGTGCAGCAACCATTTATGATAAAAAACCCTCAGCAAAATGGGAATAGAGGGAGCATACCTCAACATCATAAAGGCCATCTATGAGAAACCTGAAGCCAACATCATACTTAATGGACAAAAACTGAAAGCTTTCCCCCTAAGATCAGGAATGAGACAAGGCTGTCCACTTTCTCCACTTCTATTCAACATTGCCTTGGAAGTTCTAGCTATAGCCATCAGAGAAGAAAAAGGAATCAAAGGTATCCAAATTGGAAAGGAGGAAGTGAAACTGTCATTATTTGCAGATGATATGATAGTGTATATACAAAATCCGATGGGCTCCACCAAAAATTTACTCAACCTAATAAGTAAATTGAGCAAAATAGCTGGATACAAAGTCAATATCCAGAAATCAAAAGCATTTTTGTATACCAATAATGAA
Organism: Noctilio leporinus; assembly: GCA_004026585.1. NCBI lineage: Eukaryota > Metazoa > Chordata > Mammalia > Chiroptera > Noctilionidae > Noctilio > Noctilio leporinus. Next base: position 949 of record PVIW01009319.1, read on the forward strand.
ACAACAGAAATAGAAGTGAAAAAACAAATCCCATTTACCATAGCAACAAGAAAAATAAAGTAGCTAGGAATCAACTTAACTAAGGAGGTCAAAGACTTGTTCTCAGAAAACTACAGAACAATGAAGAAAGAAATCAAATAAATGGAAGCATATACCATGTTCGTGGATGGGAAGAATTAACATCATTAAAATGTCCATACTACTGAAAGCATTCTACAGATTCAATGCATTCCCAATTAAAATACCAATGACAGTCTTCACAGAAATAGAGAAAATATGTCAAAACTTTATATGGAGCCAAAAATGCCCATGAATAGTCACAGCAATCTCAAGAAAGAAGAACAAGGTAGGAGAAATCACAATACCAGACTTCAGACAATACTACAAGGCTATTGTCATCAAAACAGCCTAGTACTGGCATAAGATATACATATAGATCAATGGAACAGAATAGAGAGCCCAGAAATTAACCCAGGACTCTATGGTCAACTAATGTTTGACAAATGGGGTAGGAACATAAAATGGAGTTAAAACTCTCTTCAACAAATGGTGTTGGGAGAGTTGGACAGCAACATGCAATAAGATAAAATTAGACCACCAACTTTCACCATACACCAGAATAAACTCAAGATGGATAAAGGATTTCAATATAAGCAGTGCCACTATAAAGGTCCTGGAGAAAAATGTAGGCAGTGAACTTTTGGATATCCTATGCAGAAATATGTTTACCAATACTTCACCAAGGGCAAAGGAAATTAAAGAACAAATAAACAAATCGGACTATATCAAATTGAAAAGTTTCTGTTCAGCTAAAGAAAATATCAGCAAAATTCAAAGGGAACCAACTGTATGGGAAAACATAATTGCCAATGACACCTCAGATAAGGGTTTGATCTCTAAAATATATAAAGTACTAATGCAACTCAACACCAGTGAGACAGACAGCCCAATTTAAAAATGGGCAAAGGACCTGAACAGACAACTCACTGAGGAAGGTATACAAAGGGCCCAGAGGCATATGAAAGAATGCTCAACATCACTAGTCATCAGAGAGATGCAAATTAAAACCATAATAAGATACCACCTCACACCTGTCAGAATGGCAATCATCAACAAACAACAAGTGTTGGCGAGGATGTGGGGCAGAGGGAACCCTGGTACACTGTTGGTTGGAATGCAGGCTGGTGCAGCCACTGTGGAAAACACTGTTGGGTTTCCTTAAAAAACTAAAAATGGAACTGCCTTTTGATCCAGCAAGTCCACTACTTGGACTATACCCAAGGAATCCTGAAACACCAATTCAGAAGAACCTATGTACACCTATGTTCATAGCAGCACTATTTACAATAGCCAAGTGCTGGAAACAGCTTAAGTGCCCATCAGTGGATGATTGGATCAAAAAACCTTGGTACATTTACACAATGGAATACTATACAGCAGAAAGAAAGAAGGAACTCCTATCCTTTGCAGCAACATGGATAGTACTAGGAAGTATTATGCTTAGTCAAATAAGCCAGTCAGTGAAAAACAAATACCATATGATCTCACCCATTAAAGGACAATAATGAACAAAACTAACAAGCAAAACAGAACCAAATATATGAATACAGTGAATATGCCTTCAGTGGTCAGTGGAAAGGAGTTGGGGTAGGGGGGAGTGGGAGCAAGAGGCAAAGAAAGGGAGCAGTTTAAAAAAAAAAAAGAAAGAAAAGAAAGGTAGCAGTTTAGACAAGAACCTAGTATAAAGGAACCATGGGCATGGACAACAGGTGGGATTGACTTTGGGGGAAATGTGTGGGTGGGGAGGACAGAGGGGAGCCAGAAGGGGATGGATGTAATACAACAACAATAAAATTAAATTAAAAAAAAATGTTCCCACAATGGCTGCTTTAAAGCAGCCAATGAAATTTAACTGAATATGGACATATGAAGAGATGTACAGAGTCAGCTTTCATGGGATAGGAATCCAGCTCAGGTTCTTAGGAGGCTCTAGATAAATATTTCTTAAATGAAGTATGGTTCAATTATTTGTGTTAAAGTATGAAGCCTAAGGAAAACTAAGGGCAACTAACTAAACAGGTACAGCAGCCTCCAAAAATATCAACAGGATACATTCTACTAGTTAATTATAGGAAATAGAATCTTAGGAATATGCATGCATCAATAATTTAATGGTTAAATAGTGATTTTAACATGGGAATTAAGATGAACCTTGCTGAGAAGCCTGAAACACAAAAGTTAAGGATACTTGAGAATAATTATTCTGCATAGTCAGTGAGAATTTTGTTGCGGTAGGTAAGCTTTGTACAATATATTAGTTGAGATTGAGCATGAATAAAATTGTGTATTCCTGAACATAGCAATTTTAATACCTGGAAGGTATTCAAAGCATACACAGCATAAGGTCTGAAAATTATAAAGTGAACATCATACAATACATAATGAAGAAAAAAAATGTTGAGAGATGCTACAAGTTGTATTGGAAAGCAATACTGATGGCAAGATGAGTTGTATATGCACTGGCCAGTTGTCCCTATATGGTCCCACCTCACCCCACTCCAGGCCAGTGTGGTCATTATAAGTATCTATTTCCAGGTGTGTTGGAACACAGGCTCCCAGAGAAGTAGTGCCTTTTGCACTTTCCTGCATCTCTGGGGTGCAGACATATAGAAACAGCCTGGAGTAGCTGATAGATCCTCTCAGACAGACAGGAAGTGGTTCTGAGTAGCAGCTGGAGACTGGGGTTGGAAACAGTTAATAGGCAACTAAGCCAATGGTGTTAAGCTGACCTTGCCCACAGGACCTAAATGAAGGAAGGCACCAGGAGAAGTTCTTGAGATGTCCTAAAAACATGCTTTGCTTCTTCTAAGTACAGTACTTCCTTTTCATTTTCTTTCAATGAAAACTATATTTATGGAAGCAGAGGTATTCTTCTCTCCTTTTTTTTTTTTTTTTATAACAGCACAGAAGCGAGAAACTTGTAGAAGGAAATAAATATCTGACATATAACATTAGCCATTGTTAATATCATATTAAAATATGAATGTTCTAATGTTCCAATCTCATAAACCAGTGCCCAGAAGGTAGACATTGAGAGTTCTAGTCAGAATGCCAGCATTTGCAAGACTGTGGCACTGAGCAGTTTCTAAGATGAAGTGGTATCAGCTCTATATCTTATGCCTGGTTTCAGGTGAAATAGCCTGTTGTCCCACAATTGTTTTTGGAAAACAACTCTCATAGCTCGTCTTTTATCATTGCAGTGTCTTAGAGAATCATTTCAAATGTTATTTCATATTCATGTAGGAGGAAGCAGCATAGATCAGGTATCCAAAGCAGAGGTCATAAGCATGAGAATGTTAGATTTTCTAATTCCCTTCCCATAAAAAGCTGTTTAGAAATTTTTTTCTGATTTCTACTCATGGTTATTTTCTTTTATTCTTTTAAAGAGTGATCAGTCAATTATACATGTTACCTGACATTAACTCATTTATCACTTAACTCTACTGACTCTGCCTCACCTAAAAGAAAAATACATTTAATGTATTACTTTATTTGAACCATGATAGAAAAGTTACTAATATTCTAAGAAGAGAATTGAGGAAGAATATGGTGAAAGAATGTATTTGTTTCCTTGGGATGTCAGCCACATATGATCAGATGAGAGTGGAAATGGATGTTGGGCAAAGAAGGGAAGGGGAACATCTATGGACTATTAACTTATTAAATTACCTTGATTCTAATAGATTTCATTTTAAGAACGTATAAGGGTTGAAGTACAGGTCCCTTCTGATGTAAAATAAACATAGTCAATAGAGGTTGAAGATAAAAACCATGGAGGAAGCCCACAGGTCCAGCCAGGAATGTGCCTCTTTCTCATTTAAGCTTCTTACTTAATAAACATACACTCTCCAATTCTTCTAGCTTGCCACAATTAACATTTTCACTTTTCTAACTTTCTCACATTCCTATATTTTACTCTATCTTTATGTTTCTCAAATTTGCTCCTCTGACCCAAATCAAATGCTTATTCTGAAATGCAAATTCTGAACTCCTTTAAAGAGCAGCCAAATCAGAACTGCTATTGCTCCACTACAAGGACCTAATATAATTCTTATATTCATCTAAGTTTTAAAGCTACTAGTGCTTGTATGGGGACTGACCATATGGCCATTTGCAAAGATAGGAATGTCCTGCACAATATGAGTTGCACTGACTGGGGCAAAAACTGTAATAACACTAAAGAAAACCAAATGTTGGGGGGTGAGGAAGAGATGAATTAGAATTAGTGCAAAATAAATTATGGTACAGCCTGGGAGACCTCTGAACCCCCAAATATTAAAGATAACCCCACATCTTATTTGCCTCTGAATAAAGTATAAAGCAAGAAAAATATATTAAGACACACTTTTTAAAAAATGTTATTGTTGTTGTATTACATCCATCCCCTTTTTGCTCCCCTCTGTCCCCCTCTCCACCCACCCATTCCCCCCAAAGTCAATCCCACCTGTTGTCCATGTCCATGGTTCCTTTATACTAGGTTCTTGTCTAAGCTGCTCCCCTTTCTTGCCTCTGCCTCCCCCCTCCCCCATCCCCCCAACCCCTTTCCCCCTGACCACTGAAGGCCTATTCCTTGTATTCATATACTTGGTTCTGTTTTGCTTGTTGTTAGTTTTGCTCATTATTGTCCCGTAATGGGTGAGATCGTATGATATTTGTCCTTCACTGACTGGCTTATTTCACTAAGCATAATACTCTCCAGTTCCATCCATGTTGTGGCAAAGGGTACAAGTTCCTTCTTTCTTTCTGCTATATAGAATTCCATTGTGTAAATGTATCAAAGTTTTTTGATCCAATCATCCACTGATGGGCACTTAGGCTGTTTCCAGCACTTGGCTATTGTAAACACTTTTAAAAATTTGATTGAGACATTTTAAAAATTTAACAAATTGTGTTTAGTGTAAATGCTTGAATTGTGTGGAATTTTCCAAATTTCACTATTACTTTTTACCTTTATAAATGATCGTTGAAGCAAGTTGGAAGGCAAATTGTGTCCTTTGAGCCACAGTAATTCCTTGAAAGGAAAAAAAAAAAAAAAACTATAGGAGGGAAGGAGGAAAGGAGGAAGAAAGGGAAGGAGGAAAACGGTAAAATTTCTGATTTATAAAAATCAAGCCCTGGCTAATGGCTCAGTGGACAGGCGCTGGCCTGTGAACCCTAAAGTTGCTGGCATGATTCCTAGTCAGGGTAAATAACCAGGTCACCAGCCAGTTCCATAGCGGGAGGCAGGTGAAAGGCAACCAACCACACATTGATGTTTCTCTCCCTTTCCTCCTCCCTCCCTCCCCTTCTCTCTAAAAATAATGGATAAAAATTTAAAAAATCAAAATATCTTTCAAATGTTATCTCATTAGTGTTTCTCTATATTACATCTTTTTTATTTTTAAGATTTTATTTATTATTTTTAGAGAGAGGGGAAAGGAGAGACACAGAGAGGGAGAGAGACATCAATGTATGGTTGCATTTCACCTGCCTCCAGCTACGGACCTGTCCGGAGACCTGGCTTGCAACCTGATTATGTGCCCTGGCTGGGAATTAAACCAGCAACCTTTGGGTTTACAGGCTGGTGCCTTATCCATGCCACCAGCCAGGTCAGTACATCTTTAAAAAAGTAACATTTCACAAAATATTTTACAACACATAAAAATGCTGTGAAATACACAGTTTAATGCTCACAAATGAAGTTTTCTTAGAACACAGCATTACTCATTGGCTAAGGGCAGTGTGTGTGGCCTCTGTGCTTCCCTGAGAGATCTCATGTGGAGGTCTCATAACTCTGCATGCTGCTTAGAGCATGCCTGTCACAGTGACACATGTTGATTTGACAGGACTGTCCATGCCACATAAATCTATGTGCTGTTTTGTCATTTATTTACAATAGGCGGACATTTATCATGTCAAAATAAGAAACAAGGCAGCAGTGGACTGTAAGCATCTTGCTTTCAAGGCCAGGTGGTATGTAGGTTATATTGTTAAAAAATTAAAAGACAAAAATTATACTTATTCAATAGCATTATTACTCTGCTAATAGACTATAATACACACTGATGTCAACATAAGCGTTCATGATATTCTCAACTTACAAAAAGAAAATTTTATGCCCTGGATGGTGGCACAGTGGATAAGGCACCAGCCTGTGAACCCAAAGGTTGATGTTTGATTCCCAGCCAGGGCACATAACCAGGTTGCAAGCCAGGTCACCAGCCAGGTCCTTAGCTGGAGACAGGTGAAAGGCAACTATACATTGGTGCCCCTCCCTTTCTGCCTCTCTCCCTCTCTCCTTTCCCCTCTCTTTAAAAATAATAACTAAAATCTTAAAAAAAATAATTTAAATGGGATGTTTAATGGTAAAATGTCTTCACAAAAATAAAAAACTGAAAATGAGTCTAGAACCAAGTAAGGTTCTGAGTGGCTCCTTTGTAAAACAAGCAGTGAAAACCATTTACTGATGGTGAATTAATGAATGCAATTATGTTTGATTGCAGTGGTCAAACAAAGATACCCAGAATAAATAAACTCAGAATACCTAGCTTTCTTTATTTTTGAATGTGTCAAAGGTTTTATTTAACTTGGTAATAAATGAAGGAACCAGAAAGGTTTTAAACCAATTTTAAAGAAAATTCAGAGTACAGACATTTATAGGCTATTATGAAAGCTGTAATGAACTGGATTAATAGATGCAAAACTGGCTTATTTCCTAATGGGGGAAGGGAGTCAATTAAACCTCCACTTGACATATGCATTTCTTTAAAAAAATATATTTTATTTATTTATTTTTAAGTGTGATGGAAAAGGAGGGAGAGAAACATCAATGTGTGGTTGCTTCTTGTGTGCCCCCCAAATGAAGACCTTGCCTGTAACCCAGGTATATGCCCTGACTGAAAATCTAACCAGAAATTTTTTGGTTCACAGGCCAGTGCTCAATCCACTGAACCACACTAGCCAGGGCTCCATACGCATTTCTAAGGACAGGAATTGTATGCATTATTATCAGTTCTCTACAAGCTAAATTCTATCTTTACAGAATTGTAAAATAGTCTATATAAAGATAATGAAAGGTGAAGATTACTTAGGCATCCACTAAATTTCAAATTCTTTTCCATTTTTCCCTTCATAGATCCTACTGGCATTTAGCTGACAGAAGCCCAGAGATGTCTCAGTTCTAGCAATATGCAAGATAGTACCACTTTGTCCCCCATGACTTTTAAATGCCCCTTCACATATTCCCACAAGTAATCACTGTGTATAATAAACTAAGATGCAACCCTAACTCCATAGGAACAAAAGTATTTGTTGCATCCATTAATGTACATTGAATAGGTTTTACTCCAGTAAAAAAAGTTTTACATCTGTTCTTTCATTTCCTATATTTCTGGTACAAAATGGCTTCTGGTTGTCTTGCTGCTTTCAAATCCAGCCTTATTGACCAACAATAGAAGCAACAACTCACTGGTTTTTTTTTTTTTTTTTTTTTTTACCCAATAACATATATTTCTTTGCTTAGATGTCTTTTTGTCAATGAGGTATCAGCAATGATGTACATTAGGGAAACAGAAGACTTGATAATTACATACACATAAGTCAATCAAAGTTTAGAACAATACCAGGGTCCATGCCTGTTACTCAATAGAAGTTCAAGTTCAAACTTAGTGGAATTCAAGTTGTATGTAGCACCATGGAAGACATCCCTTCATCATTGCTTCCTTTTCTATGCCCCTCCCCTTGTCAATATTCCATTCTCATGGAACCAACCATTTGACATTCTCTACATATGTCCTGTTCATCTAGGATGTATGTGTCCTTGTTTATGCTTTTCCTCCATTCTGAGTTTTTACTCATCTTCTGAGCCTCAGTTCAAATTCCATCTCTTTTTTGAATTCTTCCCAGATTGAGCTACACCTAGTTCTGTGCTGTGAAGGACCCTGTTTGATTCTTGCTTGCAGCTTTTTAATATTCTTTCTTGTTTTATAGTTCTTTGCACACTTTTGTCATACGATAGGATGCATGCTCCTCAAAGGCTCAAGTATTGGATTGGAATTTCTCTGCAATAGTGGAAGTTCAGTGTCATTTTTGCTAAATAAGCAGATGGGAGGTATGGCTTGTACTAAAAATGATGCACCTTACTTGGTCACTGCTGTTGAAGATTGTCAGTTTATCAGATGGAAGGACTGAGACTGGCAGGACTTGCTGCCTATTAGCAACTGATGAAGGTGAAAATGTTGTATGGCTCCAGGGATGTAAATGTGGGGGCATCCTGGCCAGGCTTTCATGTTATTATCCTCTTATTATAAGAACTGAGCACAGATGCTTTCCTCCATCTGTCAAATGCAAGTCTGGGGAAAGTCCTGAATGCAAACCCCATAACAGTTGGGTGGCCTGTGTTTTTGTATTACTCTTTGTCACTTAAGTCCTTACATTTGCAATTATTTGCATTTACCTTGAAGATGGAAGTAGAAATATTCTCTGAAGCTTCAGAGTGACAAATCTGAATATGACTTAATCATTTAGGAAATTAATATTTGCAAAGAGTTTATTTAAAAAGTACAGGGCACTTCAAGATAATCGATTTAGAGGTCTCCTTTACCTCTTCAAAATGCATTTTTATCAATGTAAAAAACTGCTTAATAATTCTAAGTGCTTCTATTCTTTTTTTTTTTGGTATTTTTTTATTATTGTTATTCTATTATAATTGTCCCAATCTTTCCCCCTTTGCCCTCCTCCCACAGTGGCTGTACCAGTCTGCACTTCCACAACAGTGCACATGGGTTCCCTTTTCTCCACATCTTCTCTAGCACTTATTTGTTGATTTACTAATGGTGGTAGTTCTGACAGGCATGAGGTGATATCCCATTGTGCTTTTAATTTGCTCCTCTGTGATGGTTAGTGATGTTGAGCATTTGTTCATATGTTGTATGCCCTTCTTGAAGAAGTATTTATTCAGGTAATTTGCCCTTTTTTAAATTGTGTTGTTTGTCTTCTTGGTGTTGAGTCATACGAGTTTTTTATATATTTTGGAGATTAAACCCTTGTCTGATGTAGCATCAGCAAATATCTTCTCCCATACAGTCAATTTCCTTATTATTTTAATGATGGTTTCTTTAACCATGCAGAAGCTTTTAAACATGATACAGTCCCATTTATTTACTTTTTTCCTTTATTTCTCTTGCCCTAGGAGATACAAAGGCTCTCCAGAAAGTATCCAGCCACTTAATATGAAAAATAGACACAAGATATGAGAAATATTGTACATAGGACAATGGTGCTTCAGCCTCCTTCAAAGTAGGCACCTTGGGACCTTGCACAGTTCTCCCAATCACTATCAGCTGCCCTGTCACATTTTTCTGAAACTTACTGATGGTATGAAATCTCTTCCCTTTTAAAAGTAATATTAGTTTTAAAACAAGCCAGAAGTCACAGAGTGCCAAATCTTGGCTGTGTGGAGTCCTGAGTCACCTGGATGATTTAATGTTTGATGTTTAGCCAAAAACTCTGTATAAGATGTTATACATGAGCAAGCACATTGTCATGATGAAACTGCCAATCACCAGGTACCTATAGCTGTAGCCTTCTGAATTATCTGAATTATCTGAATAGTTTCTATAGAGGAATGTTAGGCTTAACATAAAACTTGATATAAATTTGTTTCTCTACTGGTTCAGTCATTTTGAATGTGATGGCCACACAGTACACACATTCACTTGATGGCATCTAAAACCTCTACTGACTAGGATACTGACTATAGTGAAGTCATTAATTTTCATGTAGGCACATTCCAGTCTATTCTCCTTGGCTGCCAGGTTTTTATCAATGTTGAAAACTGCTCTCGTTACATCAGAAATAGTTTAAAAATTTCCCACAGACCTCATATGTTGGTGAAAATATTTCTATGTGGGGTATTTGAAACTTTATGCCTATATTTTCCACTAGGACTTTTATGGTATCATGACATATTTAAGTATTTTATCCTTGTAAATTTATTCTGGTGTAAGGTATAGATTGGTGGACTATACCTTTCTTTCTTTCTTTCTTTCTTTCTTTCTTTCTTTCTTTCTTTCTTTCTTTCTTTCTTTCTTTCTTTCTTTTCTTTCTTTTTCTTTCTTCATTTCTTTTTATTCTGTATGTACCAGTCTAGTTCTCCCAATACCATTTACTGAATAGACTATTTTTACTCCATTGTATGCTTGTGCCCTCTCTGTCAGTTATTAATTGATCATTGAAATATTGGTTTATTTCCAGACTGTCTATTCTGTTCAATGATCTATGTGTCTATTCTTATGCCAGTACTAGACTGTTTTGATTATAGTGGCCTTGTAATATAGCTTGATATCAGCTACTCTGGTCCCTCCAAATTTGTCCTTTTTATCAAGATTGTTGAGGCTATTCAGAGTCTTCTTTTTTTTTTTGGTTCCACATAAATGTTTGAAATATCTGTTCAGGTCTGTGAAATATAGAATTGTCTTTTTAAAACAGGAATAGTGCTGAATCTATACATTGCTTTGAGTAGTATAGACATTTTAATGATGTTAATTCTTCCAATCCATTTACATGGTATATGCTTCCATGTATTTGTATATTCCTCAATTTCTTTCTTCAGTGTTCTATAGTGTTTAAGCATTCCATAGGTCTTTTATCTCCTTGGTTAAATTCATTCCTATGTACTTTATATATTTTTCATTTCTAGTGTAAATGGAGTTTTTCCTAGTTTCTCTTTTTCTTTTAAATTTGAATGTTTTAAAGCACTCAAAATTAATACTTTATTATTACTGCCAAAGTGAAAATAAGTAAATTTTCAAGATCCATGTGAAGAGTATAAATACAAAAACAATAAGAATTTTGGTCCAAAAATAATTCAGAGTAAATATTTAATATTATTATAAAATATTTATGGTTTAAGGCTTTGTAAAATTAAAAGAAAGCTAATGTTCAAAATCACTGCACTTATATCAAAGTTAATAGAGACTACACTTACAACTGAGATTTAACATGAATACTACAAATTTTTAATTTACATCCTCACCCTCCTGTGACATGCCAGAAAATTCTTCCTCCTGAAATCTGACATAGCTTAGTAAATGGCAGCTATATTTTCCACTTTTTTAGGGCACACCTCTGAGTAATGTTTCATATCTTTTTCTCTTATCTCTGTACCTATCATAATGATTCAACTCCCACTAACCTCTTGTGAGGACCTCAACTCTCTATGTAGCAATTCATGCCTCACCTTTACTCTCTCCTGGGCCAAAATGGAAGTGTAGGTAGACACACTGCATTTTCCTCCATAACTAAGAAAGAATACATCTACCTCAGAACTAGAGACAGCCATAAATCCCAGAAAATCAAGCTGCATGGAAGTCCAATTAAAAAAAATATAAAGAAGAAATACTCATCCAGAAAGGTAGGGTAGAAGGGAGAGCTGGGACAGAGAGGACATGGTTTGATAGCACAGTGGCAAAAGCCACTGTGGCTAGCCAGCACAAAGCTCAATCACACATTAAAAAATTAAGGAGTGCTCCCCAAACCAGATCAGACTTCGAAGCTCACAGCTCTAGTACCTGGGGAAATAAAGCCTGATGACTTCTGACTGTAAAATCCAGTGGGGACTGGGACAGAGGGAGAAACTGTTGATCTCTCAGCAGAGTCCCCTTGTTTAGAGCATCCCCTGATCCTATAATATCCCCAGACCCATCCACTCTGGAAATGATGGCCAAGAAAACAGATAGAAAGGTACCAGTCCTATATGAGAAGAAAAATAAGTGCCTGGAAAAGGGGTGAGTGATGAACAGGTGGCATTGTTCCCACTCAGACCCCTCCCCCACAGAGCCCTACAACATGAGGAAGCAGGTCACATTATGCTGATGAATACATAAGGCTCTGCCCCTTATAGCATAATAGGTGTGACAGATCTACCTAAGGCACAGAGACAAACACAGAATCCTGTCAAGTTGAGGAGGCAGAGAAGTATGACCCAAAAGAGGGAACAAATCAAGGTACCAGTGGGAAAACTAAATGACGAGGAGATAGCCAGCTTAACAGACACAGAGTTCAAAATGCTGGTAATAAAGGTGCCCACAGACTTAACAAATATGATTGAGTATGGCAAACACAGAAGGGAAGAAGTGAAGGCTATTCTAAGTGAAACAAAGGAAAATCTACAGTAAACTCAATAGTGAAAGAAAGGCATCAGGGGTTCAAATCAATGATTTGGAACATAAGGAATAAATGAACATTCAACCAGTGCTGAATGAGGGAACGAGAACTTTAAAAAATGAGGAGAGACTTAGGAACATCTGGGATGACTTTAAATGTGTCAACATCCAAACCATAGAGGTGCCAGAAGGAGAAGAAGAAAAGCAAGAACATGATAACTTGTGTGAAAAAATAATGAAGGAAAACTTCCCTAATATGGTAAAGGAAAGAGACAGATAAGTCCAGGAAGCACAGAGAGTACCAAACAAGCTGGACCCAAATAGGCCCACACCAAAACACATTATAAATAAAGTGTCAAAGTTTAAAGATAAAGAGAGAATCTTAAAAGCAGCAACAGAAAAAAAAAAATAGTTACCTATAAACTGGTGCCTATAGGACTATCAGCATATTTCTCAAAAGAAACTTTTCTGTTTCTTCAAAAGAAACTTTTTCTTTTGAAGGGGCTAGCAAGAAGTATTCAAAGTGACAAAATGCAAGGACCTACAACCAATATTATTACTCTATCAAAGCAAAGCTATGATTTAGAATGGAAGGGCAGATAAAGTGCTTCCCATACGAGATAAAGCTAAAGGAGCTTTAGCTCCTCATTATTATATGAGCTATTAAAGGGGTTTATTTAAGAAAAAGATCAAACCAATTAACACTATAATGACGACAAACACACAACTATCAACAACAAAAACTAAAAACTAAACTAAACTAAACTAAAATAAAACAAAAGCAAGCTAAGCAAACAACCAGAATAGGATCAGAATCATAGGTATGGAGATCATTTGGAGGCTTATCAGCTGGGAGATGGAAAGGGAGAAATGGGGAAATGGTGCAGGGATTAGGAAACATAATTGGTGGGTACAAGATAGAAAGGGGGAGTTAAGAATAATATAGGAAAGAGTGAAGCCAAGGAACCTATATGCATGACCTATGGACATGAACTAAGTGGAGTGGGATTGCTGGAGAGAAGGGTGTTCCTGAGTGAAGGGGAGCAAAAAGAAAAGAAATTGGGACAACTGTTTTTTTGGTTTTTTTGTTTTATGTCAATTTTATTTATTTATTTAATTTTATTGTTGTTGTATTACATTCATCCTCTTTTTACTCTACTCTGTCCCCTTCCCTACCCACCCAATCCCCCACAAAGTCAATTCCACTGTTGTCCATGTCTGTGGTTCTTCCATACTAGGTTCTTGAAATTGGGACAACTTTAACAGCCTAATCAATAAAACATACTTTAAAAAAAGTTAGATCCTCTTATTTTTTTGTTCCAAAACTTCTGATGGCTTTCCTTTTTTTTTTTTAAGAAAAGAAAATGGCCTATAATATTCACTTCAAGCTATGTCCCCAACTTTATCTCCAATCTTGTCCCCAATACTCATTGAGCTCCAGCAAGATTGGCCTCCTCTCTCACCTTTAATATTCAAAGGACACCCTCCCCTTAGGAACTTAATTTTTTTTAATTGCTATTCTATTACAATGGTCCCAATTTTACCCCCATTGCACTCCCCTGACCCACCCACAGTCCTGTTCCCACAGTCAATCCCCACTCTGTTGTCCATGGCCATGGTCATTTATACATATTCCTTTACTAGACTCTTCCCATTCTTTATACAAATATGCCCCACCCCCTCTGCTCTGGTCATTGTCAGGCTGTTCCTTGTTTCCATACCTCTGGTTCTATTTTGCTCATTCATTTTGTTCATTAGGTTCCTTTTATAGGTGAGATTATATGGTATTTCTCTTATGCCACCTGTCTTATTTTACTAAACATAATACTCTCCAGTTCGATTCATGCTGTCTACAAGGGTAGGGATTACTTCTTTCTTTGCACTGCATAGTATTCTATTGAATTCTATAAATGTACCACAGGTTTTTGATCCATTTATCCATTGATGGACACTTACACTGTTTCCAGCACTTTTCCATTGTAAATAACGCTGCTATGAACACAGAACTGCATAGGTCCTTTTGAATTGGTGTTTCAGAATTCGTAGAGTATAATCCCTTCAGTGGAATCACTGGATCAAAAGGCAGTTCCATTTTTAGTTTTTTGAGGAAATTCTATAATGTGTTCCCTAGTGGCTGCACCAGTCAGCATTCCCACCAACAGTGCACTATGGTTCTCTTTTCTCCATATTCTCACCAGCACTTGCTTAATGATTTGTTGATGACAGCCATTCCGACAGGTATGAGGTGGTACCTCCTTGTGGTTTTAATTTGTATGTCCCTGATGGCTAGTGATTTTTAGCATCCTTTCATATGCCTATGGGCCGTCTGTATATCCTCCCCGAGGAAGTATCTGTTCAGATCCTTTGCCCATTTTTGAACTGTGAGTCTCCCTGGTGTTGAGTCATATAAGTTCTCTATATGTTTTGGAGCTCAAACCCCTGTGTGAAGTATCATTGGCAAACATGATTTTCCATATGTTTGTTCCCTTTTCATTTTGCTGTTTTCTTTAGCTGAGCAGAAGCTCTTCAAATTGATGCAGTCCCATTTGTTTATCTGTTCCTTTATTTTCCTTGCCCTGGGAGAAATATCAGTGAAAATATTGCTGTGTGGGATATCTGCAATTTTTCTGCTTATGTTTTTCTCTAGGACTTTTATGGTGGCACAGCTTATGCTTAAGTCTTTTATCCATCTTGAGTTAATTCTTGTGTATGGTATAACTTGGTGTCTAGTTTCATTTTTTTGAAGGTTCCTGTTCAATTCTACCAATAGCACTTGTTGAAGAGGCTATTTGTATTCTATTATCAGTTTCTTTCCCTTTGTTGAATATTAGTTGCCCATAGAGTCCTGGGTTTATTTATGGGCCCTTTATTCTGTTCCATTGATCTATATCTATATGTCTTCTTGTGCCAGTACCAAACTCTGTTTTTTACTGTGGCTTTGTAATATAGATTGAGATTTGGTATTGGGATTCCTCCTTCTTTGTTCTTCTTTTCCAAGATTGCTGTAGCTATTCCAGGTCAGTTTTGGCTCCATATAAAATGTTAAAGTATTTGTTCTAAGTATGTGAAATATGACATTGGGATTTTAATAGTGAGTGTGTTGAATCTATAGGTGGCTTTGGGTAGTATGTATATGCTTATGATGTTAATTATTCCCACTCATTAACATGGTTTATACATCCATTTATTTTATTTTTCTGAATAAAGGTCTTTTATCTCCTTCATTAAATTTATTCCTAGGTACTTTGTTTTTCTTGTTGATATAGTATTTTCTAGTTTCTGTTGTTTCATTGTTGGTGTATATAAATGCCTTCAATTTCTGGGTATTGAATTTGTATCCGGCTATTTTGCCCAATTCAGGTATTAGGTTGGGTAGAGCTTTTAGTGGTGTCTATAGGGTTTTCTATGTACCCTATCATATCATCTGCAAATAATGACAATTTTACTTCCTCCTTCACAATTTGGATGCCTTTGATTCCTTTTTCTTGTGTGAATGGCCATGGATAGAACTTCCATGACTATGTGGAATAGAAGTGGAGAGAGTGGACACCCTTGTCTTGTTCCTGGTCTTAAGGGAATAGCTTTCAGTTTTTGTCCATTGAATATGATGTTGGCTGCAGGTAACTCATATATGGCCTTTATTATGTTGAGGTATGCTCATTCTATTCCCATTTTGCTGAGCATTTTTATCATAAATGGGTGCTTTACTTTATCACATGCTTTTTGGGCATCTATTGATAGAACCATATGTTTTTGTATTTCAGTTTGTTTACATTTATTGATAGGCAAATATAGTACCATCTTTGCATCCCTGGGATGAATCCCACTTGATCATGGTGTGTGATCTTTTTAATTATATTACTGGATCCAGTTTACCAATATATTTTTGAGAATTTTTGCATCTATGTTCATCAGAGATATTGGCCTATAGTTTTCCTTCTTTGCTGTGTCTTGACCTGGTTTTGGAATTAGCATAATAATTGGCCTCATAGAAAGAGTTTGGGAATCTTCCCTTTTCTTTAATTGTTTAGAATAGGTTGAGAAGGATAGGGGTTAGTTTTTCCCTAAATGTTTGGTAAAATTCACCTGTGTAGCCATCCTGTCTGAGGCTTTTGTTTGCCAGGAGTTTTTAAATTACTGCTTCAATTTCACTAGTTATTTTTGCTCTATTCAGGCCTTCTGCTTCTTCTTGATTCAGTTTTAGAAGATTATATCTTTCCAGAAATGTATCCATTTTACTCAGGTTGTCAATATTTTGTCATATAGCTATTCATAGTAATTTCTTGCAATCCTTTGTCTTTCTGTACTATCAATTTTGATTTCTCCTTTGTCATTTCAGTTTTATTTATTTGGGTCCTCTCTCTTGATGAAACTGGTTATGGTTTGCCAATTTTATTTATCTTTTCAAAGAACCAGCTCCTGGATTTATTGAGCCTTTGATTGTTCATTTTGTCTTTATGTCATTTAATTCTGCTCTGATCTTGATTATTTCCTTTTTTTCTACCTGCTTTGGGTTTTGTTTGTTTTTGCTCCTCTAGTTCTTGTAGCTATTGGTTTAGGTTGTTATGTGAGCTTCTTGTAATGTTAGGTAAGCCTTTATGGCTATGAACTTCTCTCCCAGGATTGCCTTTGCTCTGGCCCATAGGTTTTGGGCTGTTGTAGGTTCATTTTCATTTCCAGAAACCTTTTGATTCCTTCCTTGATCTCATTGTTAACCCAAATATTATTCAATACCATGTTATCCAGCCTCAATAAATTTGAATGTTTTGGGAACATTTTCCTGAGGTTGGATTTTAGTTTCAAGCCATTGTGACCTGAGAAGATGCTTGCTATAATTTCTTTTTTTTTTGAATTTGTGGAGACTTGTTTTGTGTCCTACCATGTGGTCTATTTTTGAGAAAGGTCCATATGAGTTTGACAAGAAAAGTGTATGTTGCTTCCTTTGGATGAAAAGTTATATGTGTACACACATACACAAACACACACACATATATCTACACATATATTACACACACATATACACATACACACATATATGTGTATATATATGTGTGTGTGTGTGTCTGTGTCTGTGTGTTTATGCACATATATACATTTCCTTCGGAGTGTTGTTCAATGCCATAATACCCTCGGTGTTTCTTTGCTTAGGAGATCTGTCCATTGTTGGCAGTGGTGTGTTAAAATTCCATACTGTGATTGTGTTGTTGTCTATAGTCTTCTTGTAGTGCTCCAAGATTTTTCTTATATACTGTAATTGGGTGCATATAGGTTTATAAGGTTTATGTCTTCTTGATGGATTATTTCATTAAGGATTATGAGAAGTTCTTTGTCTCTTTTGATGGCCTTTGTTGTGAAGTCTGTTTTGTCTGATATGTTCGTTGCTACCCTAGGGTTTTTTTTTTTTGTTTGTTTGTTTTTATGTTTATTTGCATGAAATTTTTTTCCATCTCTTCACTTTCATTCTATATAGATCTCTTATTCTGAGATGGGTCTCTTGTAGATAGCATATATATGGCTCATGTTTTCTTATCCATTCAGCTACCCTTGTTTTTGATTGGGGCATTTAATCCATTTACTTTTAAGGTTATTATTGATAGGTGCTAATTCATTGTGACTTTTTCTTTTTGTACCTGTGTTTCTCTCTCTCTCTCTCTCTCTCTCTCTCTCTCTCTCTCTCTCTCTCTCTCTCTCCCTCTCTCTCTCTCCCTCTCTCTCTCATTCCTCCTTTTCTTATAGCAGTCCCTTTAACATCTCTTGCAGTAGTGGGCTGGTGGAGATATATTCTTTTCCCTTTCTTTTGTCTTGGAAATTCCTTATTTCACCTTTCATTTTGAATGAGAACCTTGCTCAGTAGAATACACTTGGTTGTAGGCCTTAGCTTTTCATTGCTTGGAATATTTTTTGCCATTCTATTCTGGCTTGTAGTGTTTGTTTGTTTTAAAGATTTTATTTATTATTTTTAGAGAGAGGGTGAAGGGAGAGAGGCAGAGAGGGAGAGAGACATCAATGTACGATTGCCTTTCACCTGTCTCCAGCTACAGACCTGGCTTGCAGCCTGGTTATGCGCCCTGGCTGGGAATCGAACCAGTGACCTTTGGGTTTGCAGGCTGGTGCCTTATACACTGTGCCATCATCCAGGGCTGACTTGTAGTGTTTTTGTTGAAAAAGCAGCTGATAGCCTTATAAGAGCTGCCTTGTGTGTTATTAGCTATTTCTCTTTTGCTGCCTTTGGGATTCTCTCTTTATATTTGAATGTTGCTATTTTAATTATAATGTGTCTTTTTGTAGACACAAAAAGTTTGGGTTCATCTTCATCAGTAATTTTTGTACTTCCTGGATTTGGGTAGTTTTTCTCTCACCAAGTTTGGGACGTTTTCTGTGATTACATTTTCAAACAGGTTTTCTATTCCTTGCTCCTTTTCCTCTCTTTTTGGTATCCCTATTATATGGATATTATTACATTTCATGTTGTCCTAACACTTCTTCATTCTTTTTCAGTCTTTTTTCATTTTATTGCACTGTATGGTATTTTTTTCTACACTGTCCTCCAATTTGCTCATCTAGTCCTCTGCTTCCTCTAGCTTGCTTTTGATTCCCTCTCTTGTGTTATTCAGTTCAGAAATTATATTCTTCATATCTTACTGTTTCTTATTGATGGTTTCTATGTCCTCTTTAATTTTGGTATAATTTTCAGTAATGTTTCTTGTAGTTTTTCTGGAGTTCTTTGTAGTTCCCCTAGAGTTGTTTGTAGTTTTCTTTGAGCTTATTGAGCTTTCTAATACCTATTGCTTTGAGTTCCATGTTCGATACTTTGCTTGTCTTTATTTTACTTAGCAGGTTTCTGGGGTTTCCTCCATTCTCTTTGGTGACAGACTGTTTATTTTTCTCCCCATTTTAGGTATCTCTTGCCTTTTTTTTCCTTTGGTCTTAGATTAATTTGATATTAATTTGCTCTGGCTGCACTTGGCTTCTTCCATGACTGCAGCCACATTAAGTGTATGTTCTAGACTAGAGCATTCTATTATTTTCTTACTTGGTCTATAATAGTGATCTCCTTTAGGTTTTTCAGGCATTGTTTTTGAACATGTGTTCAGTAAGGGAATATCTTCAAGTTCTCTTTATTTGAGACAGAAGAGATAAGAAAAGATATCACAGTCTATTATAATAAAGTGGAAATAAATTCTGCATATACTTATTGATCACCTACTATGTAGCAAAACTTTGCCATATTTTTATGCAAAGAACAAAAATGGTCTTTAATGTCATAATTTTTACCTTCTAGTAGTAATGAAAGTTGATAAGTAAATAGTTAAAATATAATTAAAAATTTTGACAAGTAATATGAGGATAAAAACAGCATTACTTGAGAAGGAATGCCAGAAGAGACAAACTCTAGATTTGATGGTCAGGAAAAAAAAAAAAGCTATTAAGTCCAGCATTGAAGATGAGCACAAGGCAATTTTACAAAGAGAGAATGAATAAAATATTATAGGCAAAAGGATCCCTATTTGCAAGAGCATTATATAGTAGAAAGGAGTGATTAAGAAGAAAGCCTATGAGTGAGATAGTAGTTGACCAGGAAGATTTTAGAAACAAACAAAGAAACCACATGATTCAGAGCATTGGTAACTATGGAAGAGTGTGTATTTTATATTCTTTGAAATATTTTATTCAGGGGTATGGAATAATTTAATTAATGTTTTAAGAAGATAATCTTGCTTATCTGAGAAGAAAGGTTGGAAATGAAAAGTGTGTGATAAGGAGAAATTCTAGGAGCTTATATGGATAATTTAGGTGAAAGACAGAGGTGACCTGAGCAAATATAGTAGCAGAAGAGAAAGAAAAAGAATAGATTCTCTTTGGGTATAAAAGATAAAATCAATGAGACTTACTGATAATTTGATAATGAGGTAAGAAAAGAGAAAATCCAGATAATTCTTGAGTTGTTTACTGTAAAACTGATCATCCTATGGAAATTTTATTGAAAAATAAAAGTATTTTAAATTCTTAAATTTAAGATGCCAGTAAAGCATTCATACACAAATGCCAAGGCAAGAAGGCCAGGCAGTGTTTAATTTGTGTTTTATTAGTATGCATGTGATAATAAAAATCATGCTGCAGGGTAAGATGACCTGAGAAGAAAGAAGAGGGAAGAGAAGAGGAAACAGTGCCTCTTTCTCAGGTCAGATAGAAGCAGTGGAGCTGATAACAGAGACTAAAAAATAATATAATCAGGGAGGATTAAGGAAAAAGCCATAGATTCTGAAATCAATCATGAAAGTGAAGAAAAAACAGAGTTCAAAGATGGATGCTTTCAAAAGAGAGGCAAATATTTACATTAGATTTATTGATTTGAGATTATTTGAATTTCAGAGAAGGCAAGTTATTAAAGTATCTTAAAGAATAAATGATAGATAAGGAAGTGGTCAGAAAAAGCAAATCTAGAAAATTACTGTAAGAATTTTATGAAGAATACTGGAAAATAACTGAGCATATTAGGTAAAAGAGTTTTATATATTGTTTGTTTGGTTGATTATATGATGAAAAGCATTATATCTTTTTTTTTTTTTAAGATTCATTATTTTTAGAGAGAGGGGAAGGGTGAGAGGCAGAGAGGGAGAGAGACATCAATATATGGTTGCCTTTCACCTGCCTCTAGCTACCAACCTGACTAGAGACCTAGCTTGCAACCTGGTTATATATCCTGGCTGGGAATTGAACCAGTGGCCTTTGGGTTCGCAGGCTGGCACCTTATCCACCATGCCACCAGCCAGGGCCAAAAGGCATTACATCTTATTATGTAAACCTTATGCTTGTAATGGTCCAGGTGGCCTGAGACAAGGAAGCTACTTGTGTCAGTACCTGAACAGTCTTACCAGCTTTTCCCCGTGTGATTTTAAACGATTAAACTTTATGTGTGTGCCACACCATGAAACATGTTAGAAAGCAGGGTGTCTGGAGCATAAAATTGTCTAGGAGAGATAAATGTACAGATATATAGATGATAGATAAATGATGATAGATAAATTAATGATGCAAGGAGAGAGAAAAATAACCAGAGAGGCAAAGCCAGAGAGAAGACAGTATATATGGAATGATCCATTAATGCTGAGAGAAAGAACATTCCCTCATTTGTTCAATAAAAGAACAAAGATGTTTTGGCAGATACAGGTTGGTTTGTAGATTTGATTGTGAGAAAATAAGGGTCAACTTTTGGAATGATTTCTATTCTCCATGTAAAATATAAGGCAAGGTTATAATGTAAAAGTGAGGGGGAAATGGAAAACATGGAAGAGGCATGGAGTAGTGACTGAGAAAGAGCTACATTACTTGGTGGGTTGGTTGTATGACTTCTGAGGTGTCACTTTTTGCTTGACTGTTCTCACCAAAGAAGAAACACCCCTGAGTATAGTCATTAGGCTCTTTGTATATATTGCTTAGATTTAGTTTACTTACAGGTAAACACCTGGAGGCTGGAATGTTTGTATCCCCTAGTGTTGTTGTATGCAAAGAAAACACATAATATACATTTCAATGTATAATGTAATGAATGAATGGATCAAGGATCAAATAATCCTGGCCCCCACAAATGAATTTTATAGGATCAAGAGGTTGTTTAATAAAGGACAGAATCACTTTTGAGGAAAAAGTTACCTTTTGTCCAAATATGCATTCCATCTATCTTTTCCTTCTGTATTTCTTCCTTTCATCCAAATAAAACACTGGAGTCACTATTCCCAGCCAAACTCTTTTAAAAAATAATGCTCCCTAATGTAAAAGTTGACTTTCAGCCAAAATACCTATAACTGATTTAATTGGACAAATATTATAATGGATTAAAATTTTAATCATATATCCTCCAAGTAAGAATGATTTTTCTAGCATATTTTCATCCTAGATGATCTTTTCATGGAGGTTGACAAAGTCAGCACTTTTCCCACAAATCTTCTCTCATCAGATTTAAGCTAGAGCTTTTGCTTGATTGAATCCACTTCTATTTCTGCTCTAGGGCAACCTATTGCCCAGTTGGCATATTTACTATTGCCCTAGTAGATATAGGAGGGGTTCCAAGCATACCATGGCCAAAGATGGTGGAATACTCACTTTAATCAATTCTGTGCTGTTTCTGCAGCTGTCATTGCCACCCTGGCTCACGGCTTATAGTCAGTGCCTAGCCTGTGCACACTGGGTATTTATGGCCTCAGTTGATATAGCTGTACTACAGCACACACAGCAACATTTTCCTGCTGTTTTCAAGAGAGTAAATATTGATCTCACTGAGCTTTCCAGCTCTCTTAAGGCTGATTACTCTAAGTGAAGGGGTTTTGGAGTCCTGGAGCTTCCTGTTTAAAACAGTTGGACAGATGATGTGAACTGTTTTAATTTTTTCCAGTGGCTCTGTAGTCATGTCAAGCAGCCTTGGTTCCTTAGACTGAGAGGAAAGGGGCATGGCTGGTTATATGAACTACATTGACAGGGTTATTGCTTGCTTCTGGGAAGGCCAACTTGGAGATTCACTGGTCAGTCTCAAGAAGATGTTGTGTGAGGGCCTAGTTCAAATTTTTTGAGAATGGCCTTCTAGCTTCACTGTTCTAACTCATGTTTGTGAAACAGAACCGTAGATTTTATCTCCTTCTAGCTTCAAGGTACATGGAATATCATCAGCTGTTCTTCAAGCCTTGGAAAGAATTCCAGAAAAAGTAGAGGAGATGGCATGTCAAAAAGGAGCAAAAAGAAAGACCTGCTAAGGGTGAACCTGCCCCTTAAATCTTGGGAAATCACAGAGGTCTGGCCAAAAACCACCCTGGGGTCTTTTGACCTGCACAAACTCAGAACATTGAAAATTGTGATGTCCTTCTGCAAATACAAAACATTAGATCAGATTACATCCAATTATAACAAGTGCACACATTTTCCCATTTTTCAAATTAATTAAAATATCCTGAAATATGACCTTGAAGTACTACATTATCTAAAAAAAACCACACACACACACAAACAAAAAACTCTGTCAGTGTCCTAGAGCTTTGAGATCATTCAGATTCAGACGAGTAGATTCTGATGGTCTGGGAGCTTCTGGTCTGGTGATAAGCACAGATTTACTGAGAGCTTTCAGGCCCTGACAGATGGCCAGGAGGATGGGATGATGAAGTGAGTGCCTCTCCTCCAGTTGCACACAAAAAAGATGGAGCTCTCCATGGGAAAGTTTCTAGTGGCTGCAGTGCAGGTCATTGAGGAGATCTCCCACAACTAATGGAATGCATCTTTGCAAATACCCCACAGACCAGTGGGATGCAGCTTCCCCAGATCGGGAGACAGCTTCCCAACGGGCATGGATATTCCCAGCAGAGTTGCATGTGCAACAATTGAAGCAAGCTGAAGGTGACCTGAGCATCTGCTTGGAAGCCCTGGGAGAGGTCCTTTCAGAGGTAAAGATAGAGGAGCGCTGGGCAGTGGAGGAGGGGATAACGCTAAGTGCAAGTATTCCTCTGTTGATTTATATCCCCCGGTTGAAACTGGCAGATGGAGCAGAAGAATACCCTAGCTCCAAGGGGTGGGGCAGCTAGACACCCACTGGCTAGGCAGCCAGTCACTTTTACCTGGTATAGGCCTACCACAATAAGCACCTGCCTGAGCAAGCACCTGCTGGAGTCAGGCAGCCACCAACCTGGGAGTGCAGGTGCCAAACTGGGGAGCTGCAGCTTCCCTCTCCCTCCAGAGTCCTGGACAGTGCCTATGCAGCTGCACAGCCCTGAAGCTACAAACTGGAGCACACAGCCAACCAGGCCAGAGTACAGGGCTGTAGATTCACTACCAACTGGAGTACCAAGTCCAGTTGGCAGCACCTCCCGTTCCTGCTGTGGAAGCACCAGAGGGCAGGGGCAACCCCCTGCAGCCCAGAGGCTAAAGGCCCAGACTGCCAGAAAAGGAAGTGCCAGGCCTGGGACTCATAAAGTTTCCCCAGGGCAATGCAGTCTCCCTCAGCCAGGAGGCTACAAACTGACAGCAGCTCAAGGCTCAACAGAGGCCCACAGAGCAACAGTGTGGAAGGAGTGGCAGTCCCTACCATGACAGCAGTACCCAGGCGAAGGAGCTTTTGACCTCCTAGCCCTCCCCTCTGCCAAAGAGGAGGCCACAGAAACTGCAGCAGTGACTCTGGAGGAAGAACTGTAACCTGACTCTGGGACTGACCCCTGCCCTTCACCCCTAGAACTCTGGCTGAGCTTGTGTGAGGAGGAGCAGGCCAGCACAGGACTAAGGAGCAGAGCAGCAGGGAAATGCTGAGAAAAGCTCTGGAACTCAGTGAAGTGCAGGTACACAATTTGCCTCCAAGAAGGAAGGGCAGACTTTGGACCTTGTTGGCCTTGTTGCACAGGTGCCTGCAGAGCACCCCCAGACACCACCAGCTAGTGGCATAGGACTTGGCAACTTGGGCATTTAAGCTTTCTGTACTGTTCCATTATATTGCTGATGTCATTCTAACCTCTGATTCTCTTTCAAGTTTGGACACAGCCAAATTGCTTCACTTAGTCTGTTGGGATATTAGAGAGTGTTCATACCCCACATAAGAGTCCAGTTTATGGTTGGCAGGGAGCCCAGGAGCACGATTTCCTTGAAGACAAATAGGTTGTAGCCCCAATGCAAGCTTTGCACATTGTAGAGCCCTCTGTGCCATTTCAACTTGATATGTCTGTTGATAATGAGGGGGTAAATAAGGTTTGTGGTGAACCTCTGGGGAGTGGAGAGCACCCACAAGGTTGGTCCCAATTGTATAAGGGAGCTGAGGCTTGCTCCTATAGAGAAGCAACTAGCAGCTACCTATGCTGCACTATAGTCTTGTGAAGCCTTGACTGGAGAACATAGCAAGTGCCAGTCTGCACTGCCCTCCTGATTGCAAGTGGAAATCCCAGGTAACTGCCCCCAAGTCAGGGATAGCTCAAGCTTCCACACTAGCCAAGAGGGGAGCATGTGGAGCAAACAGGGAGATCAACTCTTGCAGCATTGGCAGGCAGACTACATAGGTCCTTTGCCCCAGGACCAAGGATGCCAGTATGCCTTAATAGTTGTGGGTGATTACCCCATGGGACCCACTTGTGGCAGCTCTACTGTATTATGGTTGCACCCATATAGGGAATGGAGTATCAAGTCGAGGGGACTGGTCCCCTGTTACCCTCTGTATATGGCTGGCCCATTCGCTGGAGTCTGCCAACTAGCTAGCCTTGAAGCTAATCTTATCCCAGAGCCCCAGAACACTGAGTCCAGGGTCAGCCAACATAATGGCCCTGAAGAGGCAGGTGTTACCTTTGGGTATACTACCTCTTTCTTCTAAGGTACATACAGCCTCCTTTGTTCTAATGAGTATATAAACCTTACCCCACTGTAAGTTAGTACTCTCCTATTGTCTTGATTGGGAAACCATGCAGAGGCCTTCTGGCACCCTCTCCCACCCCAAGATGCTGCCTGGCCTTTCAATTGTTAGCCTGATGCCACCACTTGCAATAAGGCATATAAAATCTGAAGTCTCAGTGCAGGTTTTTCTTCACCATCAGACCAGAGATAGTCTCCCAGCAATCAGGACCTGCAGGTTTGGTCTCCAAGACCTACAGACCTAACATCTGCTCACCAAAAAATCTGTTAATTTCCAAAAAAAGAATTCCAATTAGTGTCAATTTACCCTTTCTTATTTAATTTCACAACTTTTATTATTTCTTATAATTTTTGCTGATTGATTGAATCAAAATAATGTATGGAAAAAGGCAAACACCTTAAAAAACATTTTTTTTCATCTGGGTATCCATATACCACCTAACATTAAGTGAGTAAATATTAAAAGTTGGGTCAAAATCTCAAAGCAGAACACACCCTTTCTACCATCAGGATGTTAGACTTCCTAGTCGTGTAGGTGATTAAGAGCTTCACCATGTGTTAAAAGGTATAATAAAATGAACCTGGAAACATGAGTCATACTAACACTGGAAGTTGAGCATTAGAATTATTATGTACTTATAGCTAGATTTATGCATAAAGCTGAATTATATTTGATATTAATATATCAATATTTAAAAGAAAATTATTCAAGTAACTCAAATAAACCATATAAAATAATGCTGATTATGTACTTCATACATTCTATCTGTAGTTTACATGTTTATTTTTTATTGCTATACACTTATTTTTAAGTATATTTTATTGATTATGCTTTTATAGTTGTCCCAAATTCTTTTCCCTTTGCTCCCCTTCACCCAAGCCCTTCATTCCCTCCTGCAGTCCCACACCACCCTTCGTTCATGTCCATGGGTTGTGCATATAAGTTCTCTGATTTCACCTTTCTTCTATTAATCTTAACTTCCCTCTACCTATCTAGTACCCACCAGTTATGTTTCTTAATTCCTGCACCATTTAGCCATTTCATCCTCTTCCCTCTCCCAGTTGATAACCCTTCCTACGATCTCCATTTATACCCTATGATTCTGATCCTATTTTGGTTGTTTTTTTTAGTTTATTTTTGTTTTTTTAGGTTCTATTATTGATAGTTGTGAGTTTGTTGTCATTTTAACGTTCATAATTTTGATCTTTTCTTCATTAAGTCCCTTTAACATAATGGCTTGATGATGATGCATTCCTTTAACTCTATGTTGTCTGGGAAGCACTTTATTTGCCCTTCCATTCTAACTTATAGCTTTACTTGGTAGAGTAATCTTGGTTGTATGTCCTTCATTTTCATCACTTTGAAAACTTCTTGCTAGCCCCTTCTTGTTTTCAAATTTTTTTTTGAGAAATCAGCTGATAGTCTTAAAGGAGGTACCCTTTGTAGGTACCTCTCTTCTTTTGCTGCTTTTCAGATTCTCTTTATCTTTAATCTTTGGCATTTTAATTATTGATGTGTTTTGGTGTGGTCCTCCCTAGGTTCTAGCTTGTTTGGGACTTTCTGTGCTTCCCGGACTTGTATGTCTATTTTCTTTCATTATTTTTTCACACAAGTTGTCAATTTCTTGCTCATCTTCTTCTCCTGATTTGGATGTTGGCACATTTAAAGTCATCCCAGAGGTTTCTAAGCCTCGCCTTATTTTTTTCAATTCTTGTTTCCTCATTCTGTACTGGTTGACTATTTCTTCCCTTCCTTATGTTCCAAATCATTGATTTGAACCCCATGTGATTTTCCTTTGTTTCACTTAGCCTAGCTAGTCTTAAATTCTTCCCTTTTGCATTTGTTGTACTTAAGCATATCTGTCAAGCCTATGAGCATCTTTATCACCAGCATTTTAAACTGTGCATTTGTTAGGCTGGCTAGCTGTTCATCTGTAAGGCTGGCTATTTCTTTGTCACTTAGTTCACCCACTAGGATCTTGATCTGTTCCTTTTTTTGAGCCATAGTTCTCTGTCTTCTCGGCTTGTCAGGCTCCTGTGTTTGCCTCTGTATCTTAAATAGAACTGTCACACCTGTTATAAGGGGCGGAAGCTTAGGTATTCACGAGTACAGGCAACCTGTTTCACCACATTGTGGCACTGTATGTGGGAGAGGAGTCTGAGAGGGAACATTGTTGCTTACTCAGTTCTTGCCCTTTTCCAGGTACTTACTTTTCCTGCTTCCTGTATGGGACTAAGCACCTCTCTAGCTATTGACCTGGCCATGGTTTCCAGAGTGGGTGAGTCTGTGAATGTTCCAGGGCT
This sequence comes from Noctilio leporinus, assembly GCA_004026585.1. Lineage (NCBI taxonomy): Eukaryota > Metazoa > Chordata > Mammalia > Chiroptera > Noctilionidae > Noctilio > Noctilio leporinus. The sequence continues at coordinate 28,824 of PVIW01009319.1, forward strand.
ATGGGGGCCCTCTAAACAAACAAACTCTGCTGAGAGACTGGCAGTTTCTTCCACCTTTCCAATCCCCACTGGTTTTCACAGTCAGAAACAATGTAGCTTTATGTTCCCACTGGTGCTGGGACTATAAACCATGCAATCTAGTTTGCTGCCCTGTTGCCAAACTGTGTGCCATGAAATTATGTGCCACTAAACCATATACTGCTGAACTGTTCCACCAAACCACATCCTCTCTGTCCCAGCTCTACCCATCCTGTCTAGATGAGTATTTCTTCTTTTATTTATTTATAATTTAATTTTATTGTTGTTGCATTATGTCCATCCCATTTCCCCTCCCTTCTCTCCCCTTCCTCACCCACTCACTCTCCCCCAAAGGCAATCTGGCTTGTTGACTATGTCCATGGTATATCTTTTGTTTGTTAGAATTTCTGTGCATCTTAATATTCTGAAATTTCTGGTTGTCTCTAGTTTTGAGGTATATGTATCTGTTTTTGGTTGTGGGGGGAGATGCAGTGTGTCTACCTATACCTCCATCTTGGATTCTGCTATACCGTATACTTATTCATTTGAATTTTAGAGTATTTTAAATGCCACTAATAAGTGTGTATTCTGTAGAATTTTCAGATATCACTGTAAAGTTTATTTATTTTTTAACAATATAAAACTAAGTATTAATTTATAACTTGGGGGAAAAACTTCCAATGATCCTTCTATTAGTATATGTTGAAAAAGGCTTATATTCAAACAACCATATTTAAAATTTCTTGATTCTGAGACTTCATTTTTTTTTTGTCATGTTATTTATCATTATGCTGAGCAATAACATTTGCACATATTTTTGGTTACATAATTAGGGAAATCTTTCAAAGTATGATGACTAAAATATATTACTTGAGGTAAAAAACAAAAACAAACAAACAAACAAAACACAGGAACAGTTCTTATAAAAACAAGGCTAAGTAGGCATTAAATGCCCTGTATTTATCCTTGACTTGCCCATTCCCAAGACGTACTATCATGTTAGCTTATTTCCTCCTCTGACCCACTGGTCTAGGGGTCACTCCAAAGCATTTTCTATAGCGACTGGCACAACATTCTAAGCCTGAGCCCACCAGTTTACAACAGTTCTTCATGCATCAGAAATGACTCACACATGAGCAAGTTAAGAAGCTGCACAGTATACCTACTAGGACTTACAGGAAGAGGAAAGACACATTCCTGTTTTCTCTGGACAGTATGGTGTGAGAGTATGGCATGTGGATTGCAAGATTCTTATTTTCCCAATAATATCTCCCCAGAAAAAGCTAAATAAGAGTAAACACTTTGGTAAAATACCACAGACAGAGACCATGAGGCATTAGGTTTAGCCACTTCTGAAGACCATCCTCCCCTTGTCCCTCTGGCTCCACAAAACTACACATATGCTTAAAGTTAGAGCTACTTTGTGTTTTATCCTATTTATAGAAGAAATATTTAATTGGTATCTATGACTTATTACTATTGATTGGTCCCAGTGGTATTCTAAAATATGTTCTATGTATATTCTCACCTAACACAACAATATAAAAGTAAGGATTATTCAAGTTAAACATTAAAGATACAGCCCAGAATGACATAGATGCTAAGTGATAGAACCAGGATTTGAACCAAAATCTCTTTTACCCAAAAGTCTTCAAAGTTATTTTTGTCTCAATATTTTGATGACCAGAATATTACCACCTCTGGAGAAAGTTCAGAGGAGGGCTTATGTGAATACTTTTTAAAGTATAATTTCAGGGGCACCTCACTTATTCCTGTCTGGAAGAGAATAGAGTATTTTAGTGGTTTTACTTGATATGAACACCCAATTATGTGCCTCAGAACTGTACAACATTTTATCACAGGACTCCAAGGTAGTCACATGAATTCAGAGCCCTTGGAGCTGAAGTTTTATAGTAAGCCACATTCCTAAGACAGCTGAAGTGCTCTAGGCCTAGAAAAAAATATTTCAAAGAGAATCCAGGTAGCTCGTATTGATAAATTTGGATTAAACAATTACAGTGATAAAAAGAGAATAGAGAGAAACATATAATCTACATAAAATAATGCCACATGAAAAGCACAAGATTCTTTCATTGTCCACAAGATAGATGAGGCACCAATAAAATGAGACTGTGGTGGGTCACTGAGATCACAGTCCTTTATATGAGAAGACTAAGAAATTCTTCCTAGAAAAGAAAATCTATTCTTTATATCTTACCCTTTAATCTTTAGAACAATTTCTGGTAGAACTTGGATTATCATATTTATCACTGTTTCCTATGGAATGTTGATGTACCCAAGAAACAGTCTTCCTTTCCCCAGAAATGGGGAAATCCAGTCAGAGCAAGCAGTGACTAGGATCTTTATTGTTAGGGTATCTTTAGTGACAGTTGTAGCAGAAACAACAGGACAAAGAAGAATGAGTGCCTTCTACTCATAAAGAGCAGTAGTAAGACCATCAGAGAATAGTAGAACAAGGACACTGGAGCCAGACTCTCAGAGTTGAATTCTTATGTGCTCTGCTACTTATTAGCTGACATTATTATAATGATTATTATAATGTCACTTCATTTCTTTGATGTCTTTCTAATTTAATTATGTGTGTGTATATATATATGTGTATATTTATATATAATATATGTAATTTAAAGGACTTTACATATTAAAACTTTATGATATCAACTGGCTGATGGCTCAGGCTCAGTGGATAGGCACCTGCCTAAAAACCCAAAGGTTGCTGGTTTGATTCCCGAGTCAGGGCATATAACCAGGTTGCAAGCCAGGTCTGTAGCTGGAGGCAGGTGAAAAGCAACCATGCATTGATGTTCCTCTCCCTCTCTGCCTCCTTCCCTTTCCCTCTCTCTAAAAATAATAATAATAAATAAAATCTTTAAAAATTTAAAAAAAAAAACCTTTATGACATCATAGGTAATAAAGACACAGGTATTTTCTAGCAGCAGGAGTGATGTTAATAATCACAAGACTAGAAATGAAAGGGGTATCATGAAATATACCAGGTGTTGCCTGCATGTGGTTAAGAAATGCTCCCCAGTTCAAACAGCCTGGGATTCTGGGATGTGGATTTGGCTCTGCCTGTGTTGAGGATGGTAAATGGTACTCCAAGCCATTTTTCTCAGCATAACCTGATTTGAGCCAAAACAGATAACTGAGTCTTCTATAAAGAGACATAACTTTCATCTACTCATAGACAAATATCCTATATCCCTTGAACACATTAAGTTACTTAAAATAGAATTTACTCCTTGAGGAAGTGAATTTGTGGTAGCATTAGTTTTAGGAAACTATTAAACCATGGCTGATTTAATGGTGTTAGAGAAAATGACAGGCTGTATCTGTCTGTGCAAATAGCTTGCAAAAATAGGACTGCAGGATAGGAATGTGCAATGTATATCTGCACATAAAAGTTCAAGAACCAAAAAAAATCTTGCTTGATAATGAAAGCAGGTACATTTGCCAGAATCTTTACTTAAAATATTGTTGATGAGGATATCATGCAACCAAAATTGAAGATTTCTGTGGGCATTTATCTGATCATAATCTCTCTAAGGGCAGGGGTCCCTTTTTTCCCCTGTACTCCTGCCCTGTGTTACTGACTGAACTTTGCACTGCACTGCTGGACAAGACATATATCAACTTCATCACCCTGCCTACTTGAAGCTCAGATCAGTGTTGTTACAATAGAATACAAGCCCCTGGTCCCAGTTAGAGTTAGACTCTCTACCTGTGTCCTATATTCCATTCTCATTCATTTTTCTCAAGAATATTGCTTCTGAAATTGTTTTCTCTCTCCTGCATCTTTAAGTTCCCTTCCTCTCACAGTTGGATCACTTCACTTGGCATGCAACAAGGGTTAATCTGATCCTCCTAAAAAATCATCACATAGCCTCAGATTCCTTCTGGTTACAACCCCCTCTTCCAATTCCTGTTTCATGCAAAACTCCCATAAAAGAGTTATCCATTTGTATTGCCCTTTTCCTTGCCTAACTTCCTGTCCTCTCTTCAACCTACTCAAATGAAGCTTTTTCCTTGCAACTGCAATGCAAAAGCTCTTTTTAAGATCACAAATGTTCACTGCTAGTAGTTCATTCACCACTCTATTTTACTAGACTTTTAGCTACACTTGATAGAAATCAAAGTACTTTATTGAAACACACATTTTCTCTGCTTCAGGGATGCCCATGATGCCAGATTTCCTTCCTACTTCATTAACCTCTTCTCCTTTTTGGTGGCTGCTTCCCTATCAGACATGTGGACGTCACAGTGCTACAGGTATCTTTCTCATCTAGCACACTCTTCAACTAGATCACCTCATGTAGTCTCGTGACTTTAGCTACAACCTATGCATAGATGATACTCAAGTATACCCTTTCTGGAACTCACTACTGAGTCCCAAACTTTTCATATTTACAATGGTCAGAATTGTTTTCAATCTCCCCTTTATCAATCAATGCACCATTCAATAGTGAATTAAACCATCAGTTTATTCCCCAAATATTCTTCATCATTTAGTCCTCCCCTTTCCTAACATACTTACTCAATTGTTCAATAAATCTCCTTGGCTCCACCTGCAAAATGCTTCTGTATGGATTATCCAACCAGTTCTCTGATAGACCAAACGCCACAACACATCATCCTTCAACTAGACTTCTGTAGCCATATCCTAATAGCATCTTCACCTCTATTCCTGCCTCATTACATCCACCAGTTAAAGCAGCCAGACTCTTATTTCAAAAGCATGAATTCGATTTTGTCAACCCACTGCTCAAACTCTCAATTGGTTATACCTTATCCTGGATAAAAATTGAAAGTTCCTTATTGTGTGTCCTTTAAGACTGCACATGGCTTGCTTCTGGCTCCCCTCAGACCAATCCTGGAAACACAGCTCTAGTCTCTCTGGTTTTCTCCACAAAAGACAAGCTTATTTCCATGTAAGGTTTATTGTATGACTGAAATTCCTTTTCCATCTTGCTAAATGATTAACTTCCTCAAGTAATTCATTCCTCTGGGCAGGTTACTGTCCCAGAACTGTTTCCTGATGCTCTAAAGAAGCTCACCCATCACTTTGAATGATGTCATCTTGTCTTACATTACTTTTGGCATTTACCACTATTTGAAATTAGACTTTTTGTATACTTGTTTATTTGTCTATATATTTCCTTATCTTCTGTATCATTCTGATCCCCAGCCTCTGTAACATAAGGCTCATGACAGTGAGGATCTTGTTTTATTTACTCATCATTATATTCAGTGAACAACTCCAGATTCTTTGCAAACCCTGGGGAAGAAAAACAACTGAGGGAAAACTGTGAAAGGTAAGATAAATAAAGATAGAGCATCATTCCTACTGAGAAAAATAATAGTTCTGTAATTTTGTTAAACTTAACATTCTCAGAATATGTGTTGTTTATTTATTTATTTATTTAGGAGGGTAAATGCATGATCAAAATCTATCATTGTTGGGTCACTGAAAGGTTGTAGCAGCCTCTAAATATAACAAAACAAAACATGTGCTAGAAGCACACAAAATGGAAAGCATAGAGAAAACAGGTGGAGCCTAGGAATAATTTTCTCTTTGTCTCTATTTGTCTTTCTTTTAGAAAATAGTTTTCTGGCTTCATTTGTGCCTACTTTAGTTGCTAGTTTTTTATCTTGCTATTATACCTCAGTCATCATCATCATTCAGAGAAGAAGTAATATTTGTTGAATTCCACTAGATTTTAAATTCCAGATAAAAGCATACTGGTATATTTGGCTTACCACTAGAGAAAGTCTTGCTAATTAACTCAGATCTTAGGGCTTCATATGTATCAAAATGCTCTAGAAACTTTGTTCAGCACATTCATGTGCTGTCCCCTTATCCTCACAAAAACAATATAACTTGGATCTATTATTTTCTTTCTCACTGAGATTGAGCATGCCAAGGACAAGTTAATTTTTTGCCATAAAGTGACATACTTATAAATAAAATGGGACTTCAGTAGAGTTCATGTGCTTCTAATGACTGACACTTTTAATCATTAACTGGCAATCCTTGATCTTGAAGGTACAAAGGAATCATTTGGACTACTTTCTATTAAGACAAATTCCCAATTCTCAACTCGGCTACTCCCTTAATAAGTTGTGGATGAGGCCGTACTCTGAACTTTGGCAACAAGACCGTGGCTCCAAAGTAGGATCCCTTTTGGATGAATAATCTATAACTTACACACTTATACTACCTGCTGGACATACATAAGTTATAAGCATTTAATAATATTTACCACATAGGAATTAATTTATTTGGAAATCGGATGTTTTTAAAATATAAGTCACTTTTTGATTTTATTGCTAGAATTATACTCGAAGAACCCTAAAATACCAATTCAGAAGAACCTATGTACCCCTAGGTTCATAGCAGCACTATTTACAATAGCCAAGTGCTGGAAACAGCCTAAGTGCACATTAGCGTATGAATGGATCAAAAAAACATTGTACATTTACAAAATGGAAGGCAACACAGCAAGAAAGAAGAAATCCTAACTTTTATAACAACATGGATGGAACTGGAGAGATTTATGCTTAGTGAAATAAGCCAGTCAGTGAAAGACAAATACCATATGATTTCATCCAATACAGGAGACTAATGAATAAAACAAACAAACAAGCAAAGTAGAACCAGAGGCATGGAAAGAAGGAAGAGACATTGTGTATAAAGGAGGGGGGAGGGGGAGAAAGAGGCAAAAATGGGGAACAGTTTAGTCAAGGAGCTAGCATGGATGACCCATGAACATAAAAAATATCTGAAATTGAATGTGGGAGGGGGAATGGGGAGGGTGGAGCTTGGGACAGCAGTGAAAGAAAAATGGGATGAGTTTAATACAATAACGATAAAATTTAAAATGTTGAAAAGAAATGTCACTTTTATTTAAAAAATTTAAATATATATATACATATTTTTATTATTGTTATATTACATTCATCTTATTTTCCCCCCTCTGCCCTCCCCTTCCCCTCCCTCCTTAACCCTCCCCCACAGTCAATCCCATGTGTTGTTTGTGTCCATGGGTAATCCATACTAATTCCTTGACTACACTCCTCCCCTGCCTTGCTTGCCTCCTTCTCCCCCTCTCCCACACCCTCTCCTCTACACACTGAAAGTGTATTCCCTGTATTTGTGTCTCTGTTTCTGCTTGGTTTGTTTGTTCATTCATTAGTCTCCTGTATGAAGTGAGAACGTGTAGTATATAATTTTTGCTGCCTGGCTTATCTCACTAAGTGTGATACTCTCCAGTTCTATCAAATGGTAGGAGTTCTCTTTCTTTCTGTTGAGTAGAACTCCATTGTGTAAATGTAACAAAGTTTTTGATCTATTTATCCATTGAAGGGCACTTAGGTTGTTTCCAGCACTTGGCGATTATATATAGTGCTGCTATGAACAAAGGGGTGCATAGGTTCTTCCAAATTGGTGTTTCAGGATGCTTTGGTTATAATACTAGCAGTGGAATCACTGGGTCATAGGACAGTTCTATTTTTAGTTTTTTGAGGAAATTCCATACTGTCTTCCATAGTGGCTGTACCAGTCTGTATTCCCCCAGCAATGCACCAGAGTTCCCTTTTTCCCACATCCTCGCCAGCACTTATTGTTTGTTGATTTATGGCCATTCTGACAAGTGTGAGGCAGTATCTTATTGAAGTTTTAATTTGCACCTCTCTGAAGGCTAGTGATGTTGAGCGTTTTTTCATGTGGCTGTGGGCTCTTTGTACGTCTTCCTTGGAGAAGTGTCCATTCAGGTCCTTTGCCCATTTTTCAATTGGGCTGTCTGTCTCCCTAGTGTTGAGTCATATTCATTCTTTGTATATTTTGAAGATCAAACCCTTGTCTGATGTGTCATTGGCAAATATGTTTTCCCATATGGTTGGGGTGTTTTCTTTAGCTGAGCAGAAGCTTTTTAGTTTGATGTAGTCCCATTGGTTTATTTGTTCCTTTATTTTCCTTGCCTTGGGAGATATTTCAGTGAAAATTTTGCTGCATGGGATGTCTGCAATATTTTTGCCTACTTTTTCCTCTATGCCTTTTATGGTGGCTCTGCTTATGTTTAAGCCTTTTATCCATCTTGAGTACTCTGGTGAATGGTGTAAGTTTATGGTATAGTTTCATTCTTTTGCATGTGCCTGTCTGGTTCTCCCAACACCACTTGTTGAAGAGGCTATTTGCACTTTATTTTATGTTCCTTCTCTGTTTGTCAAAAATAGAGTCCTGGCTTTATTTCTGGGCTCTCTATTCTGTTCCATTGATCTGTTTGTCTGTTTTTGTGCCAGTACCAGACTGTTTTGGTTACTATGGCTTTGCAATATAGTTTGATGTCTGGTATTGTGATCCCTCTTTCTTTGTTCTTCTTTCTCAGGAGTGCTGTAGCTATTTGAGGTAATTTTGATGCCATATGAATTTTTTTAAGTGTTTGTTCTAATTCTGTGAAATATGATATTGATATTTCAATAGGGATTGCATTGAATCTGTAGATGGCTTTGGGTAGTATGGACATTTTAATGATGTTAATTCTTCCCAATCATGAACATGGTATGTGCTTCCATTTATTTGTATCTTCCTTAATTTTTTTCTTCAGTGTTCCATCATTCTCTGAGTATAAGTCCTTTACTTCCTTGGTTAAGTTTATCCCTAAGTATTTTATTTTTCTTGTTGCTATGGTAAATGGAATTTGTTTTCTAGCTTCTATCTCTGATGTTTCATTGTTGATATATAAAAGTGCCTTTGATTTCTGGACATTGACTTCGTATCCAGCTATTTTGCAAAATTCAGTTATCAGGTGGAATAGTTTTCTATTGGAATCTATAGGGTTTCGTATATACATAATCATGTCATCTGTAAATAATAACAGTTTTATGTCCTCCTTTCCAATTTGAATGCCTTTGATTCCTTCTTATTGTCTGATTGCTGTGGCTAGAATTTCTAAGGCTATGTTGAATAGAAGTGGAGAAAGTGGACAGCCTTGCCTTGTTCCTGATCTTAAGGGAAAGACTTTCAGTTTTTCTCCATTGAGTATGATGTTACCTTTAGGACTCTCATATGTGGCCTTTATTATGTTGAGGTATGTTCCCTCTATTCCCATCTTGCTAAGGGTTTTTATCATAAAAGGGTGCTGTACTTTATCAAATGCTTTTTTTGGCATCTTTTGATATGACCATATGGATTTTATCTTTGATTTTGTTCATGTGGTGTACTACATTTATTGATTTGTGAATATTAGAATAATACTGGCCTCATAAAAAGAGTTTGGGAGTCTTCCCTCTTCTTGGATTTTTTGGAATAGTTTGAGGAGGATAGGAGTTGGTTCTTCCCTAAGTGTTTGGTAAAATTCACCTGTAGAGCCATCTGGACTGGAGCTCTTGTGCTTTGGGAGATTTTTATTACTTCTTAATTTCACTAGTTGTTATTGGTCTATTCGGAATTTTAGGTTCTTCTTGTTTCAGTTTTGGTATGTTGTACATTTCCAGAAATTTGTCCATTTCACTCAGGTTGCCAAATTTCTTGTCATATAGTTGAGTGTAGTAATTTCTTAATACAACCTTTTGTATTTCTGTGGTATCAGTTGTGACTTCTCCTCTGTCTGTTCTGATTTTGTTTATTTGGATCCTTTCTTTTTCTTGATGAGTCTTGTTAATGGTTTGCCAATTTTGTTGATCTTTTCAAAGAAGTAGCTCTTGGATTTGATTATCCTTTGAATTGTGCTTTTGGTTTCTATATTGTTTAATTCTGCTCTGATCTTGACAATTTCTTTCCTTCTGCTTGCTCTGAGCTTTGTTTGTTGTTGCTGTTCTAGTTCTTGAAGCTTTATGGTTAGGTTGTTTGTATGAGTTTCTCCTAGCCTTTTTAGGTAGGCCTGAATTGCTATGAAATTTCCCCTGAGAACTGCCTTTGCTGTGGCCCACAGGTTTTGGGGTGTTGTGAATTCATTTTCATTTGTTTGTAGATACTTTTGATTTCTTCTTTGATCTCATTATTAACCCATTCTTTACTCAATAGCATGTAATTCAGTCCCCATGAATTGTATTGTTTTTGGATTTTTTTCTTGAGATTGGGTTCTCGTTTCAAGCCATTGTGATCTGAGAAGATGCTTGGTATGATTTAAATTTTCTTGTATATGTGGAGGCTTGTTTTATGTCCTACCATTTGGTCTATTTTAGAGAATGTTCCATGTGCATTAGAAAAGAATGTGTACTTCGGTTCTTTGGGGTAAAAAGTTCTATATATGTCAGTTAAATCCATTTAATCTAGAGTGTTGTTCAATACTATAATATCCTTGGTGTTTTTTTGCTTGGAAGATCTGTCCATTGTTGATAATGGGGTACTGAAATCCCCTACTATTAGTGTGTTGCTGTCTATATCCTTCTTGAAGTCCTCCAAGATTTTCCTTATATATTTGGGTGCTCCTATGTAGGGTGCATGTATATTTATAAGGGTTATGTTTTCTTGGTGGATTGTTCCCTAAAGTATTATGAAATCCCCTTCTTTTTCTCTTTTTATATCCTTCATTGTGAAATGTATTTTGTCTGATATAAATATTGCTACCCTAGCCTTTTTTTAATGTCCATTTGCTTGAAATATAATTTTCCATCCCTTCACTTTCAGTCTGTGTCGATCTTTTGTTCTGAGGTGAGTCTCTTGCAGACAGCATATATGTGGGTTGTGTTTTTTCATCCATTCAACTATTCTATGTCTTTTTATTGGCACATTTTATCTGTTTACATTTAAGGTTATTATTGAGAGGTACTTCTTCATTGTCATTTTTCCCCTTTGTTCCTGTACTCCTCTCTGTCTCTCTTATTTTTCTTCATCTTTTCAAAGGAGGCCTTTTTGCATCTCTTGCAGTGCTGGTTTAATGGAGGTGTATTCTTTTAGCCTTACTTTGTCTGGGAAACTCCTTATTTCATATTCCATTTTGAATGAGAGCTTTGTTGGGTAGATTATTCTTGGTTGCAGGCTTTGTTTTTCATTACTTGGAGTATTATTTGCCATTCCCTTCTTGCTTTTATTGTTTCTGCTGAGAAATCATTTGATATCCTTATGGAACTCCCTTATGTGTTACGTGCTGTTTCTCTCTTGATGCTTTTAGTATTCTCTCTTTGTCTTTGAAGTTTGCCATTTTGTGATGTGTCATGATGTGTCTTGGAGTAGACTTATTTGGGTTCATCTTCATTGGGACCCTCTCTGCTTCTGGAACTTGAGTGCTCCTCATTTCATTAATTATTTCAGGGAAGTTGTGTGTCATTACTTTTTCAAACAGGTTTTCTATTTCTTGCTTCCCTTCTCCTTCTGGTATCCCTATGATACCGATATTGTTGTGTTTCATGTTGTCCTATATCTCTCTTAAAATATCTTCATTCTTTTTCAGTCTTTTTACATTTCCTTGCAACATCTAGCTATTTTTTCCCTGTCATCTTCCAATTCACTGATCCAGTGTTATGCTTCATCTAACCTGCTTTGAATTTCTTCTATTGTGTCCTTCATTTCCTCCTGGCTCTTACTGATGGTTTCTATGTCTTTTTTTAATGCTGGTGTAATTTTCCATAAGTTCCTTTTGTTTTCCTGGAGTTCTTGGTAATTTTCTTTGAGTTCTGTGAGTTCATGACATTTTTTTATGATTTCTTTGAATTCCATGTCTGACAGCTTGCTAGTTTCTCTTTCAATTCTGTCCATCTGATGAGTTCTCCTTTCCTTTTGGTGATGGACTGATTCTTTTCCTCCCCATTTTGGGTGTCTATTATTGCTTGTTTTTGTCTTGGATTAATCTGCTTTGATTCCCTACCTTTGTGGAGTGCCCTTCTGTGTGAGGAGATTTGTGGGGTTCAGTGCTGCAGTCTCCTAGATTTCCTCAACTTGTTGCTCTTGGGGTGCCCTTTATGCCATTAACTTGGGCTGTCTGGTTGTATTTTGGATTTTTTTGTATGTGTTGCTTCTTTCACTCCAGTTGGCTGATTGAGAGACACTCCTATCCAGCCTCATACACTGTTTTTGTGCTGCTTCTAAAACAGAACCACCAGTCCAGGAAAAATAACCACCCCTTCAAAGATGTCTTTCTTCTTTAATCCCCCTTTTGACTGCTTATGAACCTAGCTAAATAACCATACCCTCCAAGGCAACCCCTACTTTTAATCATACCCTCAGCTGCAGTCTTAATAGAAATGCAGATATGATAAGACTGTTATAAGAGGGGGGAAATGCTTAAGTTGACTAAAGTATAGATAATTTTGAAGGGTGCAAAGGAGGAGCAAAGTAGTGGGGATGTGAGAAAGCCAACTTATCTCTTATATAGAAATGGGGAGGGGGACGATCAGAATGTCTCAAGTGGGAGTGAACTGTGTAAACATATATATATACACGTTTACATGTATATATGTATGTCTCTCTCAATGAGCACTGATTGGTCCAGGTGGAGCCAAGACCTGTGTGTTTTTAGCAGAAAAAAGAATGTGTAGTCCCTAGTAGTGCACCCACACACACACAAAAAGTTTAAGAGGCTGGGGAGGGAAGGAATACTTAGATTGAGGGCTGGGAATGAGTTGTAGCAGGAAAGTGAGTAGACTTTAAAACAAGAGTAGGAGGAGGATCTTGGGTAGCAGAGATTCATTTCCTGGGTCTGCCTCTTTTTCTTGACCAAGCCTCTGCAGTCTACAGTCAGGATGTGGGGCTTTGGAATGGCAGGGCCTATAGCTGCTACAACCAGGGCTGATTCTGAGTTCCACACCCCTGGTAGGCTGAGCCTCCAGTAGCCTAGCTGAGTTTCAGCACTTCTGGGGTTTTGGGGCCTCCTGCTGGTTCTGAATGAAGAACTGCAGGTTGCTTTTGTGGTGTCAATGGCTACTCCTCCCCCTCTAGTTCTTCAAGGAGGTTTTTGCAGCTGGTGTCTGCAAAGAGCATCTTGTTCCCCATGGAGCCTGAAGCATCATGTGTGGGTGATGGCTAGCCCTCTCTGTCCAGCTTTTTGTGGAAGTTTTTGCTGCCTTCGATGGGTCCCCGGTTCTGTGTGGAGCCCTGCACATCAGCATCAGCGATCCTAGCCCTTTCCCTCCAGCTCTTCAAGGAAGTTTATGCCACCTGTGATGGGCACCTGGCTCTATAAAGGAGCCTGAACTGTGTGCTGGTGATGGCTACTCCTTACTGTCCAGCTCTTTGAAGAGGTTTTTGCAGCCTTTGATAGGCCTCTGGTTCTGTGGAGAGCCTCTTAGTAACAGCATCTGCGATGTCTATCCATTATGTGATTTTAAAGGACACCCAACACAGGACTGGAAGCTTGGTTTTAAGATTATGTGAGAAGACGACTAGTGTGCTAGTATTGAGGCTAACAGTTCATTGCTGAACTTATGTAGTTCTTAATGCTTTATGGCAATTGTTTAAAAAGAACATGTCTGATTTTATGAGAGAAGTAATATTCTTGAAGGGCTCATTCTAGTGTCCCTGCTTAGTTCATATATTATTTTTGGTCTGTCATTATAACATAAGGATATTTGCAAGAATGCTTGATATATTGTTTTTAATTTAAAAGTGACTTTTAAATTAAATTGGGGATCAACCCTTCAATTTATTAGTTTTATTTGGTCAAATTCTTATTTTCTGTTATTGCCCTTATTTGACTTACTAGAAGACCTCTTTACTCTTCTGTAAAAATATTGACCCTTGGAAAAGTATATTCTAAGTAAGAAATATGATATGGATTGAGATTGTTTTCTTAGGTGTTTGCCTCCTAAAAAATTTATCAGGGAGAGAAAAGATGGCTACAGAGTAGAGGGCAGTGCTGACAGTGTTCTCAAGTGCCACAGCAGCTGGAGGATAGGGTAGGGAGCATGAGATATATGCAGATCCCTGCAAATTGGAGCAGTAAGCATCTGGACTCAGGGGTGCACAGCTCAGAGCCTGCAGACACCTATAGGAAAGCAGGTGACACAGTTCTGAACAAGCCAGCTGGCAGGCTGAGGGGGGCTTTGGCCAGTGGTGGTTCTGCCCAGAGGGGTGGCTCTGACTGAAGACAGTTTAACGCTTTCCTATGAATAGAAATCTGAGCAGTGAAGTGTGAAAAGTGAGCACAAACTCAGGGAGATTGAGGAATTGAACTTCTGCAGGGGAGGGACCATGTGAGAAACCAGAGCTGTGCTTCATGTTCCATGCTTCAGAGACTAAGAGAGAGGAAGTGCCTCCCTGGGCCATAGGCAAAGGAGGAGAGACCTGCAGGAAGCAGGAGCAGGGAAGTGAGGAGGTACACCTGCCAGGGCTGTGAGATTACCAAAAATTATGCCACTGCACTACCCAGAGAGAGGACAGCATAGAGCCCTGGCAAGAAGGGAGGCCCAACCCTGAGCACCCACACCATTGCACAGGCTCCCACAGAAACCTCAGCTTGAAACTTCATACCAGGACTTGCAGCTAGTGCAAATGATGCACCCATTGCAGGTGACAAAAACCTCCTAGAAGAGCTGGAGGGGGAGGGGTAGCCACCAACAGCACACAGCTCAGGCTCCCCTATAGAGCCAGGGGCCCATCTCAGGTGGAATAAACCTCCTCAAACAGCTGGAGGAAAAGGTCTAGGCATAGCCAGTGCTGTCACTAAGAGGCTCTCCACAGAACCAGAGGCCCATTAAAGGCTGCAAAACCTCCTCAAAGAACTGGAAGGGGAGGGCTAGCCATCACCACAGCAAAGTAGGCTACCCCCCCCCCCCCCACCCTCCAGAAGCCAGGTACCCATCACAGGCAGAAAGCTCCTTCAAGAGCTGTAGGGAGAGCAGTAGCCATTGACACTATATAAGCATCCTGCAGTTCTTCATACAGAACCAGTGAGAGAAGGTAGGGCACCAAAATGCAGGCAGTGCAGAAACCCAGCTAGACTATTGAAGGCTCAGTCTGGGAGGAGGGGGTGGTACACAGAATTAACCCTGACTATGACAGCCATGAGTCCTGCCACTCCAAGGCCACATAGCCTGAATGTAGACTGAAGAGACCTGATCAAGAAAAAGAGGCAGACCCAGGAAATGAATCTCTGCTAATCTCAAGCATCTGAGTTACACTGAGAGCTACACGAACATATCCTTTTCAAGTTACTTCCAACCCTCACAATTAGTGCATTTTCAGTAAATACTGTTTATATCATTGTGTATCCCAATTCCCATAGATTTTCTCCTCCCTTATCTCAATCCACCTAACTACCAAAGACCCTCCTCCTACTCTTGTTTTAAAGTCTACTCACTCTCCTGCTACAACTTATTCCCAGCTTTCAATGTAAGTATCCCTTCCCTCCCCAGCCTCTCAAAACATTTTTTTGTGTAGGGGTGCACTACTAAGGACTACACATTCTTTCTTTCTGCTAAAAACACACAGGTCCTGGCTCGACCTGGACCAATCAGTGCTCATTAAGGGAGGACAGGGAGGTGGATGCAGCAACTATATGTATAGGCTTAAACAGTTCACTTCCACTTGAGACATTCTGATCTTCCCCCTCCCCGTTTCAATATAAGGGATAAGTTGGCTTTCTCTCTCACATCCCCACTATCTTTGCTCTGCCATTCCACCCTTCAAAATTATCTATACTTTAGTCAACTTAAGCATTTTTCCTCTCTTATAACAGTATCCTTATATCTACATCCCTATTAAGACTGGGTCAGTTGCAGCTAAAGGTGTGATTAAAAGTGGGGGTTTCCTGGGAGGGTATGGGTATTTAGCTAGGTTCATAGGCAGTCAAAAGGGGTATTAAATGAGAAGGATATCTTTAACGGTGTGGTTGTTTTTCCTGGACTGGTGGTTCTATTTTAGAAGCAGCTCAAAAATAGTATATGAGACTGGATAGAAGGAATATCTTTCAATCAGTCAACTGGAGTGAAAGGAACAACATATACAACAAATCCAAAATGCAACCAGACAAACCCAAGTTAATGGCATAAAGGGCACCCCAAGAGCAACAAGTTGAAGAAATCTATGAGACTGCAACATTGACCACAAATCTCCTAACACAGAAGGGCACTCCATTAAGGCAGGGAATCAAAGCAGATTAATTTAAGACAAAAATAAGCAGTGACAGACACCCAAAATGGGAGGAAAAGGAATTAGTTCATCACCAAAAGGAAAGGAGGAACCCCAGAAAGATCATTAAATGAAATGAGGTAAGCAAACTATCAGATATGCAATTCAAAATAATGATGATAGAGAAGCTCAATGAGCTTAACCAGCTCAAAGAAAACTATAAACAACTCCAGGGTAACCATGAAGAACTCCAGGGAACCTACAAGGACTTACTGAGAGCTACACCAGCATTAAAAAGGACATAGAAACTATGAGTAAGAGCCAAGAGGAAAGCAAGAATACAATTTCTGAATTAAGAATAGAGTAGAAGGAATGAACAATAGGCTAGAGGAAGCAAAAGATTGAAACAGCAAGCTGGAGGACAATGTAGAAAAGTATTCCGAGACAGTGCAACAGAATGAAAAAAGACTGAACAAGAATGGAAAGGTTTTAAGGGAGCTGCAGGACAACATGAAACACAATAATATCCTAATATCCATATCATAGGGATACCAGAAGGAGAAGTGAAACAAGGAATGGAAAACCTGTTCAAAAAAGAAATGATACAAAATTTCCCTAACATGATAAGTGAAAATGTTACTTAAGTTCAGGAAGCACAGAGGGTCCCAATGAAGATCAACCCCAAAAGACCCACTCCTAGACACATTATAATTAAAATGGCAGATTTTAAAGGCAAAGAGAGAATCCTACAAGCATCAAGAGAGAAACAGCAAATAACATGTAAGGGGGCTACAATAGGATTACCAAATGACTTCTCAACAGAAACAATATAACCCATAAGGGATTGGCAAAAAATATTGCAAGTAATAAAGAACAAACGACTGCAATCAAGAATGCTCTACCCAGCAAGGCTCTCATTCTAAGTGGAAGGAGATATAAGGAGTTTCCCAGACAAAAGAAGACTAAAAGAATACATCTCTACCAAACCAGCATTGCAAGAAATGCTAAAGGGTCTGCTTTTAAAAAATGAAGAAACAGAGAGAGACAGAGAGGAACACAGGTACAAAGTGGAAAAATGGCAATAAATAAGTGTCAATAATACCCTTAAATGTAAATGGATTAAATACATTAATCAAAATATATAGTGTAGCTGAATGGATAAGAAAACATGACCCACATATATGCTGTCTTTAAGAGAAACACTTCAGAACAAAAGACTGACACAGATTGAAAGTGAAGGGATGGAAAAATATGTATCAAACAAATGGACATATAAAAAAAAAGGCTGGAGTAGCTATGCTTATTTCAGACAAAATAGATATTACAATGAAATCCATAAAAAGGGACAATGACATTTCATTATACTTAAGGGAACAATCCATTAAGAAGATATAACTCTGGTAAACATATATGCATCCAACATAGGAGCTCCCAAATATATAAGGAAATTCTTGGAACACTTCAAGAAGGATATAGACAGCAACACACTCATAGTAGGGGATTTTAATACCCCACTATCACAATGGATAGGTTTTCCAAACAAAAAACACCAAGGGTATTGTGGCATTGAACAACACTATAGAGGAAATGGATGTAACTGACATACACAGAACCTTTCATCCCAAAGAAGTGAAATACACATTCTTTTCTAATGGACATGGAACATTATCAAAGATAGACCACATGGTAGATCACAAGAAAAGCCTCCACAAATACGGGAAAATTGAAATCATACCAAGTATCTTCTCAGATCAAAATGGCATGAAACTAGAAACCAATCTCAAGGGAGAAAACCAAAAACACTCTAACTCATGGAGACTGAATAACATGCTTTTAAGTAAGGAATGGGTAAATAATGAGATCAAACATGATATCAAAAAGTTTCTGGAAACAAATGACAATGAATATAAAACAGCTCAAAAGCTATGGGACATAGCACAGACAGTCCTCAGAGAGAAATTCATAGCAATACAGGCCTACAAAATAGGATAGAAGAAGGGTATAAAAATCTAATCATGAAACTATAAGAACTAGAGGAGCAAATAAATAAATAAATAAACAATAAACAAAACAAAACAAAAACACAATTTCCAGATCAAGTCGAAGGAAGGAAATCATTAAGATCAGAGCAGAATTAATAAGTCAGAGACTAAAACTACAATTCAAAAAATTAATATGCCCAGGGGCTGGTTCTTGAAAAACAACATACAAAAAAAACATCAAGAAAAAGAGAGAGAGGACCCAAATAAACAAAATCAGAAATGACAGAGGAGAAATCAAAAGTGATACTTCAGACATATAAAGGATTATTAAGAAATTACTACAAACAACTATATGACAAGAAATATGACAACCTGGGTGAAATGGAAAAATTTATAGAAATGTGCAATCTACCAAAACTGAATCCTGAAGAAGCAGAAATTCTGAATACACCAATAACAATCAATCAAATTGAAGCAGTAATAAAAAATCTCCCAAAGCACAAAAACTCTGCACCAGATGGCTACATAGCTGAATTCCAACAACATTTAGTGAAGAACTAACTCCTGTCCTTCTCAACCTATTCCAAAATATCCAAGAAGAGGAAACATTCCCAAACTTTCTATGAGGCCAATATTATTCTAATCCCAAAATCAGGTCAAGACACAACTAAGAAGGAAAACTAAGGGCCAATATCTCTGGTGAACATAGGTGCTAAGATTCTCAACTAAATATTGGCCAACCAGATCCAGCACTACATTAAAAAGATCATACACTTTGATCAAGTGGTTGTTATCCCAGGGATGCAAGGATAGTACAACATTCACAAATCAATAAATGTAATACACCACATCAATAAAATGAAAGACAAAAGCCATATGATCATATCAACAGATGCTGAAAAAAATTGATAAATTACAGTAACCATTTATGATAAAAACCCTCAGCAAAATGGGAATAGAGGGAGCATACCTCAACATAATAAAGACCATACATGAGAAACCTGAAGCCAAGATCATACTTAATGGGCAAAAACTAAAAGCTTTCCCACTAAGATCAGGAACAAGACAAGGCTGTCCACTTTCTCCACTTCTGTTCAACATTGTTTTGAAAGTTCTAGCCATAAATATTACAGAAGAAAAGGGAATAAAAGTTATCCAAGTTGGAAAGAAGAAAGTAAAACTGTCATTATTTGCAGTTTTATTATTGACATGATAGTGTACATACAAAACCCAATAGGCTCCACCAAAAACCTACTTCATCAAATAAGCAAATTTAGCAAAATAGCTGGATATAAAGTCAATATTCAGAAATCAAAAGCATTTTTGTATACCAATAATCAAACATCAGAGATAGAAACTAGAAAAAAAAATTCCATTTACCATAGCAGCAACAATAAAATTGTACTTAGGAATAAACTTAACCAAGGAGGTAAAAGACATATACTGAGAAAACTATAGAACATTGAAGAAAGACATTATGGGAGATGCAAATAAATGAAAGCATATACCATGTTCATGGATGGGAAGAATTAACATCCTTAAAATGTCCATAGTAACCAAAGCAATTTATAGATTCAAAGCAATCCCAACTAATATAACAATCACAAACTTCACAGAAATAGAAAAAAATACTTCAAAACTTTATGCAGAGCCAGAAACACCCACAGTCACAGCAATCTTGAGAAAGAAGAACAAGGTAGGAGGAATCAAAATACCAGACATCAAACTATACCACAAGACTATTGTATTTAAAAATGTCTGGTACTGGCATAATAGATATATAGATCAATGGAACAGAATAGAGAGCCCAGAAATAAACCCAGGACTCTATGGGCAATTAATATTGATCAAGGGGGAAGGATCATAAAATGGAGTAAAAACAGTCTCTTCAACAAGTAGTGTTGGAAGAATTGGACAGGGACATGCAACAAAATAAATAGAGACCAACTTACACCATACACCAGAATAAACTCAAAATGGATAAAGAACTTAAAGATAAGCAGTGCCACCATAAAGGTCCTGGAGGAAAATATAGTCAGTAAAATTTTAGATATCCCACAAAGAAATATTTTTACTGATACTTCTCCAAGGGCAAAGAAAATAAAAGAGCAAATAAACAAATGGGACTATATCAAACTGAAAAGTTTCTGTTCAGCTAAAGAAAACACCAACATAGCCCTGGCTGTTGGCACAGTGGGTAAGGTGCTGGCCTGCAAAACCAGGTTGCTGGTTCAATTCCCAGCCAGGGCAACATAATCAGGTTGCAAGCCAGGTCTCCAGCCAGGTTCCTGGCTGGAGGTAGGTGAAAGGCAACCACACATTGATGTCTCTCTCTCTCTTTGTCTCTCTCTCTTCCCCTCTCTCTGAGAATAAATAAAATCTTTAAAACTAATAAAAATAATAAAAATTAAACTAAGAAAAGAAAACACCAGCAAAATTGAAATGGAACCAACTATATGGGAAAACACATATGCCAATAATTCCTCAGACAAGGGTTTGATATCCAACATACATAATGAACTTATGCAACTCAAAACCAGGAAGACAGACAGCCCAATTTAAAAATGGGTGAAGGACCTGAACATACAACTCTCTGAGGAAGACATAAAAAGGGCCCAAAAAGCCTATAAAAAAATGCTCAACATCACTAACCATCAGAGAGATGCAAATTAAAATCATAATAAGATACTACCTCACACCTGTCAGAATGGCAATCATCAACAAATCAGCAAAGACTAAGTGTTGGCAAGGATGTGGGGAAATGGGAACCCTGGTGCACAGTTGGTGGGAATGCAGGCTGGTGCAGCCACTATGGAAAACAGTATGGAGTTTCCTTTAAAAACTAAAAATGGGTGAAGAAGGGGAGCAGTTTATTCAAGAAACTAGTATGGAAGAACCATGGACATGGACAACAAGTGTCATTGACTTGGGTGGCAAGTGCATGGGTGGGGAAAGGGACAGAGGGGAGTAAAAAGGGAATGGATGTAATACAACAATAAAATTAAATTTAAAAAAAAATGAACTAAATAAAAATAAACTAAATATTGAATAGCCCTTTGATCCAGCAATTGCACTACTAG
The DNA here is from genome assembly GCA_004026585.1 of Noctilio leporinus. Taxonomy (NCBI): domain Eukaryota; kingdom Metazoa; phylum Chordata; class Mammalia; order Chiroptera; family Noctilionidae; genus Noctilio; species Noctilio leporinus. Next base: position 49,928 of record PVIW01009319.1, read on the forward strand.
GTCTATACCCTATGAACCTTGAAACACCAATTGATAAAAATCTATGTACCCCTATTTATGTTCACAGCAGAGCTATTTACAACAGTCAAGTTCTGGAAAAAGCCTAAGTGCCCATCAGTGGATGATTGAATCAAAAACCTTTGGTACATTTACACAATGGAATACTACACAACAGAAAGAATGAAGGAACTAGGAAGTATTTTGCTTAGTGAAATAAGCCAGTCAGTGAATGACAAATACCATATGATCTCACTCATTACAGGATAATAATGAACAAAACAAACAAACAAGAAAAACAGAATCAGATACATGAATACAATGAATAGACCTTCAGTGGGCAGAGGGGAGGAGGGATGGGGGAGGAGGAGGCCAAGAAGGGGAGCAGTTTAGTCAAGGAAGAACCATGGACATGGACAACAAGTGGGATTGACCTTGAGGGGGAATGGGTGAGTGGGGTGGAGACAGAGGTGAGTAAAAAGGGGATGTATGTAATACAACAACAATAAAATTTTAAAAAGGAAAAAGACATAGAGTAGACTTCTGTACAAGATGGAGGCATAGGTAGATACACTGTGCCCCATCTCTCTACTATACAAACAATTACAACCAATACCTCAAAAACAATAACAACTAGAAATATCAGAAAATTAAGCTAAATGGAAGTCTGATAACCAAGCATTTAAAGAATCCATATTCATCCATATAGATAGGAGCTGTAGTAGGTGGGGGGCAGACAGTCTCACATTTACCTGTGGTGGATAAAAATCAAGAGAGACCCTGGGAGTGAGTAATTGTAGTCCCAGGGCAGGTCACACAGCCCAGGGTTCCAGCACCATAAGGTAAACCCCCTTTACCTTTTATGTAAAAACAGGTTGATGCCCTGGCTGGTAGCACAATGGATAAGGTGCCGGCCTGTGAACCCAAAGGTCGCAGGTTCGATTCCCAGCCAGGGCACATACCAGGTTGCAAAACAGGTCTCCAGTCAGGTCTGTGGCTAGAGGCAGGTGAAACACAACTGCACATTGATGTCTCTCTCCCTCTCTGCCTCTCTCCCTTCCTCTCTTTCTAAAAATAATGAAATAAAATCTTTAAAAAAAAAAAAAAAAGGTTGGGGTTGGGGTGGTGGAAGAAATTGCCATTTTTTTCTGCTTGAAGAGGTCACATGGGGCTTCAGAAGAAACTGCCTGGTTTTCAGCACTTAAAGGACCCACATGGTCTTAGAATATATGTAAACTCCATGTCAGCAATTGAAAAGGGACTAATCACATAAGGGAAGGTGGTGAAGTTACTAAAAATGGGCAAATGCCAGGCAAATTTCCAAAAGTTAGGCAGTGGCATTGTCCCCTCACTAAGCCTTCTACCACAAACAGAACCACAAAGCAGTGTAGTGGATGGTACACCCTGTCAATTACCTAAGGCTCTGCCCCACGCAATTTATAGGTGCCTTGGTTATATATACCACACTGCTAACATAGGGAGTAATAGCAGTTCTGTCTAATACACAGAAACAAACACAGGCAGGAGGCAAAGAAATATGACCCAAATGAAAGAACAGAACAAAACCCAAGAAAAATAATAAACAAAATGGGAATAGCCAACCTATTAGATGCAGAGTTCAAAACAATAGTGATAAAGATGCTCAGAGAACTTATTGAACACAGCAAAAAATTTAAGGACAAATGAATGTTTCACAAAGAGAAATTTAAAAACATAAAGAGGAAACCAACTATGAAGGGAATGAAGCTGGACTTCAAATCAACAATTTGGAACAATTTGGAACAGAAGAAAGAAATAAAAATTTAATCAGAAGAGGGAGAAGAAAGAAGAATGCAAAGAAAAAGTGAGAAGAGGCTTAGGAACCTCTGTGACAATTTTAAATGTACCAACATCTGAATTATATGGGGTGCAAGAAGGAGAAGAGGAAAAGTGAGAAATTTAAAGAAGTTGAAAACTTAATTTAAAAATAATGATAGCAAACTTTCCTAATTTGTGGAAGGAAATAGACTTACAAGTCCAGGAAGCACAGAGTCCCAAACAAGTTGGACTCAAAGAGGACTACACTAAGACACATTACAATTAAAATGCCAAAGGTCAAAGATAAAGAGAGAATCTCAAAATCAGCTACAGAAAGGCAGCAAGTTAGCTACAAAGGAGTTCCCATAAGACTACCAGGTGATTTCTCAAAAGAAACTTTGCAAGAAAGAAGGAGCTGGCAAGAGGTATTCAAAATGATGAAAAGCAAGGGTCTACAACCAAGATTACTCTATCCAGCAAAGCTATGATTTAGAATGAAAGGGCAGATAAAGTGCTTCCAAGATAAGATAAATCTAAAGGAATTCATCATCACCAAGCCATTGTTACATGAAATGGTAAAGGGGCTTATATAAGAAAACAATAAAAACTATGAACATTAAAATGACAACAAACTCACAACTATCATTAACTGAGTCTAAAAAAAAAATGAAAATGAAAATGAAAACAAATTAAGCAAACAACTGAAACAGGAAGAGAACCATAGGTATGGAGATCATTTGGAATGTTATAAGCTGGGAAGAGTAAGCAGGATAATGATGGAGATGGTGCAGGAATTAAAAAGCATAATGTGTAGAAACAAAATAGCCAGGGGGTGTTAAGAATAGTATAGGAGAGCCCTTACTGGTGTGGCTCAGTGGATTGGTGCTGGCCTGTGAACCCAAAGGTCACTGGTTTGATTCCCCAGTCAGGGCACATAACCAGGTTGCAAGCCAGGTCTCTAGCCAGGTCCATAACTGGAGGCGGGTAAAAGGCAACCCAACATTGATGCTTCTCTTCTTTTTCTTCCTTTCAGGTACTCTTCTCGAAGAAGAAGAAGAAAAAGAAGGAGGAGGAGGAGGAGGAGGAGGGGGAGGGGGAGAAGG